>CAWVNZ010001384.1:0-55382 GCA_963930735.1 Dioctria linearis
CAATATACGGAATTCTTTATATTCACGAAAACCAACTAAATAAGAAATTGCGTAGGTGATGACAAAAGAAGTGTATCCAGTACTAAAAATTAAACACACTAACAGCACGAGACGGTCGTACCAAGTGGCGAGGAAATAACCTTACGAGGATACGCTGGTACTTAAATTAACAGCGACAAAAGGAAGAATTCGACAGAAAGTAGCATAAAATCAAATAAAACACCCAATTAAGCAGCCGCATAGTTTTCGTTTTCCGGAAGCTGAAATCAAAACTTCATATTTCTATTATATAAAAAATAATATTCAGGTTACTTCCAATAACAACAAAAACTATGTGTACGCGTAAAACTATCACTAATACCCTTGTGTGAACTGTTATACGCACTCAATTCAGCTCGCGTTCTGTTTAATTAATTAATTCATTAATTTATTAATTACAATTGATAGCTGTTCATATTTATCACCAGTGCGATTTTTGTTGTTGGAGCTTATGACCATATCAGTGTAAACGAAGAGTGAAAAAGGAAAGTAATTATATAATATTTCGTAATCCAGAGAATACTTTTTAACTTTTTTAAGTACATACGTCAAAATAATTCTTTTATATTTTTTTTTCTCGTTGCTCGATTTCCTTAACATAAAAAACTTGCGTGAAGAGCAACTCAGTCGACGTAAAGTAAATTGCTTTTGTTCAAATTTTAACCTAGCCCAAATTATATAGTATATTGGCATAAAACCTTGTAAATTCTGAAAACGTGACAATATTATCTCTGCTATTCAAAAATTTACGTACACATTCCGCTCCAGATAGCAAAATTGGATTTTAAGATTCTTTTATTAACTTGAAAAGACTCAAGCTAAGTCTATCCAGGTTGCATTATACCCCTCGAGATTATTTCAACACGAAATCAAATAGCCATAGTAAAACTGTTCGAAGAACTTCCATTTCATTCGGATAGCACTGATTTCACTATGGAAGGCAAGCTGGGTTTAGGGATGCTCACGCTCACCACAATATTTCTGTAATTGATGGGAATCCCCTTAAACTAAACAAGTTCCTCGTATGCAGATATATCTTGTCTGCTTTACTTCCGCAAAACCTGCTACGGAACAGAAACTGTTTCTAGAAGTTGTTAAAACTAGGCTACAAGGGACTGCCCACAAGTTAACGCAACATAAAGTCTCTTCCAAGTGGGAGGAATTTACAGAGAAATTGATAGATAATTTCAAAGACGAAAGCTCCCGCGAAATTGTGCGGAATGAGACTTTGTCTTCTAACCAGACTACTAAGGAATACGTCAAGAAATTTCGAGATAGAATCCAACAACTTACCGGTATACTAAGCTACTTATTCTAACGTGAGTGAAACGAGTATTTGTGATGACCTGTGTGAGGAAAATGATAAACCGGCACTGAAAGCTTTTAAGGATGGTTTGAAGAATTATAGTCTCAGTTTATTGGTTAGGGCTCATTTCGAAAAAATTCTCAAAAGATCTATAACATACGCCGTCGAGCAGGCTGCAACTAGCTCCATGGTAAGTATTAGCTAGCTGGATTTAAACTAAACAAACTAAAATTAATTAACATATAAACTACTAAAAAATACGAAAAGAACCGTAGAAATCTCGATTAGGAACGATTGGATTCCGGAATTAAGCCTGACCTACTTCAGCCGAGTGGAAAGGAGACAAGTTCACTTTTTCGCTTCTTCCGTGTGACGTTTTTATCAGATGGCTGGACGAACAAGAAGTGAGCACAAAAAGTGATATTTTAAAATAATAAAAGTAGTCACCAGCGAAAGCGAAAGCCCCAGAGGCGGAATAATTGCTGTCGCCGTCAGAGCATCGATGAAATTATTGTCAGATTAAGAGACAAATGCTTAGATGAGTATTTACTGGTTTTACTCCCGCTTCTCAAAGGCCACCAAAGTGGCGCTGCTGGCGAATTGAAATGCAATGTTATTCCTTGCAACGTAATGTCATTGGAGATGTCATGAGAAATCCGATATAACAAATCTTGTAACTAACATGTTAGCTCTTTGCTGGCTCCAATGAAATTTGTGCCGAAATCAGAATTTAAATGTCGGTATAACCACTGACTCTATAACTTATCAGACTATTTATATGAGCAGATTTGATTAAATTTTCTAAGTCCCAAATATGTATCACTTCAGAGTACTGCTTTCCATTGGAAGTAGAAGATAAAGCAAATCAATGATTGACCTCCAGAGTATATGCTTGGGTAATGTGTTGTGATAGTAATGCTGGTTGAAAGTGGAAAATACTCAGTTTGAGATTTTCGTGGCCGGTTATTTTGCTCTGTATTAGAATTTTTTAGAAATTCTGTCGGCGGACGGACTGTTGCGGGTTGAAAAAGGACTGTAATTAGATGAAAATTCAAGGGCATTATGCATTTTATCCAACGTCTGTAACGATAAGATCAAGATCCTGCTAACAGACTTCAGAAGGGGGACATTTTTTTTTACTGGAAATTTAAGTTTTTTGGAAATTTTGAAAATTAGCTGTGTGAGAAGGGAACCCTATGTTGGTAAAAAAAAATCGACCGCAAGTATTTAAAAGAGTCCCCTTGCAAAATTTATTGCTTTCGGATTGAATATTTCGCACTAGATGAATAAGTTGATTTAGCCTTTGCCATCCATGCACAATTCTTTCGCAAAAGTACTAAAATGATAAAATCTAAAATATCTACTTTGTGCTGATAGCAGGGATCATCTTCACGAAGCCAATCAGGAAAGTCTTCACTGGTTTCCGCTATACACTTTTCGATAAGTTGTTCCTATTTATTAGCTTGCATTTGGAAAAATATTCAGTCATTTCCTGTAATTGAATTTTCACTGCATTATCTCTTTCTAATGGCTTCTGATATATATTTCTTGCTTTTAAATTTCTACTATTTAAGCAGTCAAAAGTTCTGTTTACTTTAAAAAAAAATGCTCTTGTCCTTAAAGCAATTTTTTTGGAATCACCTTGGAATTTCTTGAGTTCCAAGCAGGTATTTATTCCAGAAGCCACTGTTTGACTAAGCACTTGGGTTGCAAAACGAAGTTTTTGTCTATCAAATGTATTTGGGTTAATGTGCTTATCCGTCAATTTGGGACACAATTTAACAGTTTGGCTAGAATCGAACTCATATAATTTTTCGATTATACACCAACTGACTTTGCCATCAGGTGTAATAATGTCATTAGTAAGCATAATATTCCGAATGCGTTTAGATAAATGAGGAATATCATACAAATTAAAATTTTTGTTAACCGCATATTCAAATTCAAAAGTAAAAAATGGCTGTAGTTCTCTGACATCCAACAGTCGTAAACATTTTCTCTTGTTTGCGCCCTGGTCACAAGGGACACTTCTTATATTCAAGCCTATTTCGAAACTATTTGGATGTTTTGCAATAAAATTAATTTTAAGTCCTTAATTAAAATGGCGTTATTTGATACAAAATAGCTCAAGACATATTTCCAATTATAATGCAATTCGCGAACCATAAACAAGCAAATGTGATCACCCACTGAATATTTACGTTTTCCACCTCCGAGATCGACAAATCCATCCACTTGATCTGAGCATTCATTAAATACTAAATCTTTCCGAATTTTTATTTCATCAAAAGCTATGCAAGCTTCCTACTCCATTTTATTCATTTTGTAAACCTGGTCCTTTAAATTTAATATCAAGGATTTGTTAAGACCAGGGCTTAGTTTTTTAATTGGTGCCCACCTCCATATAGAAGTTTAAAGTTCAATGAATTTTTCATAAAATTGTACCCAGAAGTTGAGGAGTAGTTCAAAGCTTGTGCCAAAGTTTTTTGATTCTCTTCATAACTTTTCGTTTTAGGACCCAAAAGCATTTTCCACATCACCTTCGCATTTTCAGTAACTCAACTCTGTCTATGTGCTCAGAAACATTTTCCAAGTCCAATTCATACTTGTCAACTTTTTGGGTTAATTTATCAATTTTTCTCTCACACTCCTCAATTTTTTTCCTAATTTTTTCATTTTCCATAATATAAAAGGAGTTACTTTTAATATATTTTGGACATTAGGAGCAAAGCATATCATCGTCCTCTCCAAACATTACCCTAGCTCGCTTGCTTGGATGAGTTTCCATATTTTCCAGGTCTGATAGATATAGCTCTTCTGTAGATTCACTATTGCAATCCGAAGACTTTGTAGTGAGACAATCCGTACTTCTTGGATTCAGAGCATTAGAGTTGGGTACGTCATCCTCGACATCACTAAAGTCGTAAATACAACGTGAATCGAGGTTTAGGGAAGGAATGATGTCTTTTGGGAAACATCTCTTCAAGAGATATTTACTTAGAAAATGGCGATCACATATAAGTTTATTTCTAGTGACAAATTTGTCATCTAACAGGCAAGGATCTTTCCATTTCTTTAGCAAATCGGAATTTCTAGGAAATAAGAACATTCTGCATGGGGGGTGTTTGCCGAGCAATGTTCTAGTACGCATGTTCGCACACATACACGCTTTTTCATTGTTTTTCTATCAAAAGATTGTTCGGTCCCATTCAAATATTGTGGGTATATCATTTTTAGAAAGCTTGTTTCCCTTTCTGCCCTTACAAACATCAACGAAATGGGCACTACAAACACATTTATTCGTAACAAATTCTTCTTTATTTACATCGCGGTTCTCTACCCATTTCCTACAAATATTAATATTTTGTATTGGGAATTTAAATAAACTGACACGTTGTTGCCTAGTATTCCTACAATTTGGAATACAACAGTAGTAAGGGTACCACCTCCCTACACTTTTACATTACGTCCGATAGAGACAACTGCCACGAGGATGCCACTCGCGGGTTTTCTGCAAGACGGTTCTCACCGCCGAAAAGCAGTTGTTGAGGAGGAAGCAGGATAGACACGTCCCTGTCGCAAGCATTGGGGGGTAAAAATAAAAGAGATGAATTGACACCGAGTTTTATTGTTGCAGGATGTTGGTTGGAAGGAGAGAGCTGGTGCTGTCTGTAGTAAGACGGTAGATGGGTACTGTTTTGGAAAGGTCCAGTTGCTAGGATGGCTGAGCCTAGTGGGTGCAAGCAGGTGTACTACAGGCAGCTTACGTACAAGCATAGTAAAGTTTTATAAAATGGCACTACCAGGCAAGCAGATTACTAAAGCACAAAATCTTGCGACCATATGTAGCAAGCATGCATGGTTTAAACCTGCATCGTTGTCTTCATATCTTCAGCCGTTATCGCGCCTCTTTTTTATATTCCTTTCATTTTTTCTAGCACGCCAAACAAGCTTTGATCAGTTAGTCACACTTCTTCAACGTCATTTTTCCATACGAGTTTTAAAACTTGAACTTGACCGCGATGCGGTCACGATTTTGTTGTTGTTTCTTTATGCATAGAATTAAAATCTACCTGAATTGAAACTGCGAGACATGTGGGTGACTTTATTTCCGGAATATTTTTTGATGTAAAGGAAAAAAGATTAAGGAAAGATCTCAAGGAGCAAGCTCTGATGCTGCTTATGCAAGGGTTCTTGATTCTTGTGGCGTTCAATACTGCCGGTGTATGATAAAGAGCTGCAAAAAAAGAAGAAAAGATCGGCAGCAGTCAGTGAACTTGATGTTGTGAACGACACGAATGTGGGTGAAGGTGAGCTGAAAGAAACGGGTTGCTTGAGTAAAAAACGAATTCGGCTGAGATAAAATGCCTTTATTGAAGGTCAGTAGAGATAGACTGTATAGCGGATAGACAATTTCTTTTACAAAAGGCGTACATATTGAATTTTTTTATTCACGCTTTTTAAAATTGATTTTCAAAAATCCTCCTCTGGTATCATCTTTTCCGTCAAAGGTTAGATAACATGCCACGTGCTGCTGATTAAGATCCTCAATCTGTCGCTGGGTTTTAATGGGGGGGGGGGGGGGGGTAAGAACACATCTGTGTTGTCCACAAGGTGTACTGTCACACGAAATCCGTACTGCGTTTTTAACAGCTTGAAAGACTTCACCTGGTACTCCTTCCCCAGCTCCAACTCTGTGATTGGCACACAAGAGTGTCGTAGCTATTTTCCGACACACTTTACAACAGTTCAAAAGTGTTCTGTAAAAAATAGAGTTTTAGTAATGCCTGCTTTACAATAATCAGAAAAATGTTTGGTACCTACCATTGTATACCAAAAAGTTTTCCTGGCTAGTGAGTTAAACTGTAGTTGATGCTGAAAACTGTTTTGAGGACGACTAGAGAAAACACGGCCCTATATACTGTTTGGGTTCTCCGTCTTTTTCAAGTAGGGCTGGTTAAAAGGAAATTTATTATTATGGCTGATGTAGAAAAGTAAATTTATTATTATGGCCGATTTGAAAGTTTATTTATGTGCAGCATTATTATTTCAACCTAGAATAAGTGCTGTTCTTTAATCATAAGGCAGATCCTGTCTTGCTGCAACTTGACAAAGATAATTTAGATGCATGTTAATGCATGTTAAAAAAAAATAAAAAAAAATAAAACAAGTTATGTTAAGTGCATTGTGGCGTTATTTTTCTGGTAATATTGTCAGATAGGCTGAGATCTGTTCTTAATTTATGAAGGAGGTACAACTTTGTTGCAATTTAAAAGAGACGTTTAGAATTGAAAGTTATGTTAAGGGAATTGTAGAATTATTATTCTAGTAATATTTTCGCGTAGCTTGAGACCTGTCTTCCATTTGGGTTGGAAGTGCAGTTTTGCTGCAATTTAAAAGAGAAGTTTGGATTTTTGCCTGGCATGAATGGCGAATAATGGTTATGAGCTCTTAATAGAAATATTTTCATCTTACCTGGATTTTTTGCTTTTTGGGCCGAACAAAAATGGCATAAAAGCCTACAGCGAAGTCACAAGGAATCAGTCTTTGTTTGTTTCTGAATAGTTCGAGTGTGGCTTCAAGGGCATTAAACTAATTTAAAAGTAAGTATAAAACTTGCCCGATCCGTTATCACTATGGGCTAAAAATTATCTCTTGTTTTTCTTAAAAGATACATTAATGATACACCCCGATGGCAAGCAGCTCACCCCCGCTGAAAACATCCTTCAACTAGAAGCAGAGGTACCGAGTCTGTGTGGATTTAATAGAGTGATATTTGTATAAAAGATATATTTTCGCTAGATTTAAGTATCTGTAAATTAGAAAATTAAAAAATGAAGTCGCACGAGCTAATTTTGACATTTAAAAAGTGCGCTAAATTTAAACTCGGAAATTTTCTTATCCGCCTTAGACACCTGTATAAAGGTGGTGAAAAAAGAAAATGTGCTATTTTCGTATCGTAAAAAAATTTGTTTATTAAGGCTGTTGACAGAGTTTTCAATTCTGTATAATGTACCTCTTTTAAATGGGGTCTTAAAGAGCGCCTTTGATTATTAGATGTATGTGAAGATAATAATTCCGCGGTCTGTGACGTTAACAACGGGGCGTCTGGGAGTAAGCAAAATAACTCTGTCGTCTGCGAAAATGAGAGTAGTGCTTTACCAAAAACAAGTTGTGAGCAAGGTCAGGTATCTCAATACGGTTGTGGTTATAAATTACTGTCAAGACAGCCAACATTTTTTAAACAATTTAAAACGGCAGGCGTAAAAATCTCCATTCAGCTACAGGATTTTTCTGCTGTAAGTGAAAATCCCTTGGAAGTTTTAGAAAAAGCATTTGGCCATCTGTTTAAAGAACTCACGGTAAATTCTGCAAGATTAGTATTTCGCTAATGCTTCCAAATTCACCTCACGTTAAACCCATTTGGAGTAGTCTCAGACCTATCGACCAATTAACCGGGGGATATATTATTGGATTGATGGCTAATGTTAACCAATCCAATGCTATTTTTCTTTCTGATGATGTCTTTCAGCTCAACGCAAATATCGTCAATTTTCCTTTCGCGGGAGGCAAAATAGATCCTAGGCATGTGGAAGAAGGGCTGGTCTTATCCCGGAAAACAAGTGTGATAGATGTTGGTAAAGATAATGACGTAAGCTGTCTCCCTCGAAGCATTTGCTACGGTATTGAAATCACGTCAGAAAATTTTAATAATCGAAGCAGTTTTTCTGTTATTGCCTCATTGGATAAACTAGCACTATCGTTGTGTAAAAATTCAAAGGTGGTTATTACTGACAAAGGGTGTAGCATAAAAGACATTTACAAATTTCAAATTTTTTTGAAAAATTACCAAATCATTGTTTTCGATAATTTGAGAGATTCGGATTCGATTATTTTTAGGCTACCTGTTGAAAGCGATTTAGTAAAAAAAATATTTCTTTATTATTCAGAGGCGTTAAAGCATTTCTATGTAATTAAGTCGCTAACATGCCTTTTTAATAAAAACTATGCCTGTTCTTTTTGCGATAGGTTAACAAACATGAAAATGCATAAATGTGACCAGAAGTGTCGATATTGTGACTCTTATCCGCCGTGTGTATTTGTTGAAAAAGTCAAATCATGCTAAAACTGCAATCGCATGTTTAGAGGCGATGCTTGTTTTACGAATCATACCCTAAATAAAATTCAGAATAAAAGCATATGCGAGACTTTTAAAATATGTAAATTGTGTGGTAAGTTTCTTGTTCTTAACAAGAGAGAGTTCAAAGGACATTCTTGCAATGAATATTTTTGCAAGATTTGTTCTAAAGTTGTTCCACAAGATCATCTTTGCTATATTAGGAGGTATAGAGGAAGTGTCGATAAAAAATGTTTAATAATATTTTTTGATTGCGGAGCACTCAGAACACCTTATGTGAAAATAGTGAGCTTAATTGTTGCACAGCAAATATGTCATAATTGTTACACAAATCAGATATTAGAGAAAAATGTGATGTTTGTGGTGATAGGCAGCATGTGTTTAAATACGGTAGTGAGACAAGCGCTGTAAAAAAATTTCTAGATTACTGCCTGAACGCCCGATCTTTTGTGTCTAAGGTGCACTGTATTGCGCATAACCTACAGGGATATGACGGGCACTTTATTATTTCTGAGCTATTAGATAGAAATTTAAAAATAGAGCCTATATTGAATGGCTCTAAAATTATGAATATGACGTGCGAGAATTTAATATTTATTGACTCTTTAAACTTTCTGGCACTCTTCCTTTCTAAATTTCCCGATGTTTTTGACATTAAAGGTTATGAAAAGGATTATTACCCTTATTACATTAACATTGCTGAAAATATTGACTACATAGGGAGCTACCCTTCCCCTGACTTATATGGATACACCGCCATGAAGATAAAGGAAAAAGAAAAGTTTTCAAACTGGTATAACACCGTATCTAAGGGCACTTTTAACAATAGAAAAGAGATGTTAAAATATTGTGAAAACGATGTTAGTATTTTACGTTTGGGATGCACTCGATTTATGCAAGAGGCTTTGGATGTAACACAATTAAATCCTTTTACAGAAGCTCTAACTATTGCATCAATCTGCATGCTCGCTTTCCGGAAAAATTACCTTAAAAATAATATTTTGGGTATAATGCCTAAAAATGGATATTACAAGTCACAAAATCATTTGCTTATTGCCATAAAATGGCTAATTTGGGAAAGTCTGAAAACTAATCTAGAGATTGTATCTGTATATAATAAAGGAGAAGTTAAGCTGGCAAAAGGTGGATTACAAGTAGATGGGTTAAATCCAGAGACAAATACGGTTTATGAATTCTTTGGTTGTTTCTACCACGGATGTAAAGACTGCTTTAAAATCCAAGAAGTGGCTAATAATACCACTCAGGAAATCGAGACTATGAGTCAAAGATTTGAGAGCACTCTTAAAAGAATTGCTACAATTAAACGATTGGATTACAACTTGAATTATATATGGGAATGTAGATGTAGATGTAGACCAAAAATTAAATGACCGTGTTGCAAATACCCCTCTACCGGTTAATCCACATCATGCTGTTTTTGGTGGTCGTACAGAAGTTTTTAAACTATACCATAAAGTAAAGGAAAATGAGGTAATAAGGTATTTAGATTTCACAAGCTTGTACTCATATATTAATAAATACTCACCTTATCTTGTCGGGCACCCTACTATATCTCGAAATTGTGATATGCCTGCAGTATCAGAAATACTGTTAATGCACGGCTTTATTATGTGCTCTGTTATCCCACCTTCTACCTTATTTTTACCTGTGCTACCTTTTAAAACTAATCTAAAATTTCATTTTGCTCTTTGTAGAAAATGTACAGATGAAAATAAAATTTCTGCATGTTGTCACAGTGAAAAAGAAAGGAAAATTACAGGCGTGTGGGTTATACCCGAAGTAGCTTTAGCTGTGATAAAAGGGTATCAAATAAAAAGGATTTTTGAAGTCTGGAAATATGACTATACTCTATATGATCCGGTTACAAGGACAGGTGGTCTATTTACAGATTATGTCAACACCTTCTTAAAAATTAAACAAGAGGCAAGCGGATGGGGGAGTAGATGTGTAACTGAAGATGAGAAAGATAATTTTCTTAAATCATATCAGATAAGAGAAAACATTATTTTGGACAAAGACCAAATTCGTAAAAATCCTGGTAGACGTAACACAGCAAAAATTTGTCTAAATTCTTTTTGGGGTAAATTTGCTCAAAGGGAGGACAGGAGTTATACTAAGGTTTTCAATAACTTTAAAGAGTTTTGTGACTTTAAACAATCTCCAGGAATTGAAATTTGCTCCCTACATCCAATTAATAAAAACACAATGTGGGTAACGTGGAAATATAATCAAGAAAACCTTAACAGTCTGCCGCACGTAAATATCCCTATTGCAGCGTACACAACTGCTTTTGCTAGACTTAAACTTTACGAGGTGTCAGAAAAAGTAGGGGATAATGTTTTATATTGCGATACCAATAGCTTGATTTTTGTGGATAGTAAAGAAGATCCTTTACCATTTGATATTTCCAGCTTTCTGGGTGACCTAACGGATGAGGTTGAATGTTTTGGAGCTAATGCCTTTATTTCAGATACAGCCTGAAAATTGAAACTGAAAAAGGTCCTGAGTACATTATCAAATGTAACGGTATTACAATTACTTTCAAAAATTTTAAAATTGTCAATTTCGAGTGTTTAAAATCGCTAGTTACTGAAGAGAGTTTTCAAGATCGAGACTGCGTGAAAAATGAGAAAAAAATCAAACGAAAGCGGCCGGGAATTATTATATCTTCACTAGAACAAAAACATTTGTCATTTACCTTTGAAAAGCGTGTTGTTACTGAAAATTACTTTTCTTACCCCTACGGGTTCAAAATGCGGAAATTAGGCAAATAAGTATAAAGATTGTTTAAAAGCTTACTGTACTTTTAATTAAAGGCTTCGAATTTTTAAAACTGTCAAGAGTTTATTGTGTTAAATAATATAATGTAAATTCAGGGAATATTTAAGAAATATGTTGTTATAAGGATTATTGTAGTCTAGACAGGTGCGCAGACAAAGTATCAGCTGACCATAACAGCCCATAATTGGCAACATTAACAAAGCTATCAGTATCATACTGCTTGGAATCTGTAAAATAGTCACAGCTAAATAATGTCGATACGTCATGCTTAAAAGCTGACTGTAGATATATATATATATAGCCACATACCGTATTTTATCCTAATATGGATAATATGGATAAATTTATTTTGGACATCCAATTTGTGTGCGGAAACAACGGTCAGTACTTTGTTAAAGAACATTCCGTACTTGCTGTTGGAACGATCATCCCAGATGCTTATCATTTCATGCCTCCATACCCATACCAGGAGTTGTCAACAACGGCAAGGCGACGGATCCAGTATGACGTACAAAATATAAATGGACTGCATTGGAATGATGGAGACATTAGCTACAACAATTTGCCCGACGTGTTTTCAAGATTTAAAAATGCAACAGTGTATGTAAAAGGCGAAATCAAGACTTCATTTCCCAGTGTGCCAAATTCGGAATTTTTCAAAGTATTTTTAAAGAAAAATTAAGAAAATTCCGAAAAAATTTCGGATTCTTAAACTTTTTCCGATCAAATTCTTTGCCAGCAGAATAAGTAAATTTTTACAAAACCGCCGAAAGTGCCGAATATTACTCCTCAAATCAACACGAAAAGAGTCCGTCTATTCTTATGAATTTCTTAATGATTTCCTAAAGAAAATTGTTAAGATTCCCATCTGAATTCCAACTAAAATCCTAAGAAATTCACACCAATTTCTCAAAAATATTCCTTAAGAGCTCTAAAGCAAATTACCAAATTTCCTAAAGAAAATTGTCAAGCTTCTTATCTGAATTTCGATTGAAATCCTAAGGCCACTTTCAAGGCACTTTCACATCAAAAACAAGAACCAAAAAAATGTAAACCGAAAAACTCAATTTATTCCACTTTAAAACAAGATTTTTTCTCCAATGATTAATAAAATCCAAGGAAATACAATAAACTAAGAATTTTAAGATTTGAGTTTTGTAAGTTCGGAAAATAAATAAATTGTAAAGATAAAACGGTAAATATATTTATATTTTGGACCTTTTTTTTAATGGAATTTTTTAATGCACTTGTTTTTGGTTAACTAAATCTGCCTTTTACATTATCAAATACTACTGGCTATGTCTTTCATAGTTTGATTATGGATATAAAGTAAAAGCCGCTTCTGCAATAAAACAATTATATATAAATGTTTGACAACATTTAATTGGTATTTTCAAATACCTGTGAAAACGGAGACAGTAAAAAAATCTTGATATTTTAATATTTTACTCCAGTCCCATCCGTGTGAAATGCTTAGCAACTTCCGTCATCAAAATCTTGACCGATCTCTTTATGACAGTGGTCAGAACCGACCCTCCAAGAGTTGGAAAAATGCTCTCTGGAAAATTATAATAATAAAACATTTTTCATGGTTAAGAAAATTTCCATGCGCACCAATGCTTCGGCAGCTTCTGTTTCTATTCCACTTATATCCGAAACTTAGAAGTCTTCTTTTGAAATTCTAGGCAACAAAGGAAGCATATCATTTAAGTTGAGGGTGTTTTTTGCACTTTGTTCGAAGCCTTCATTTTCTCCTTCAAATAGAAGACTTCTCCCCCTAACTTTTGAATAGCGAGCAGGACAGAAAGATATTGGGCTCGAAGCACTGGGTTTATTTGGGAATGGTGAAGTACGACAGCGTTTAGATTGCATATAGATCTTGAACAGCTTGTTTCACTCGCCAATATTTCAGCCGTCTTGACATGCTCTGTACCACAAATTTATTCACGCATTTAACAAAAGTACTGAAATATTTATTGATAACAATTCAACTATATATTACTCACCTTTTCCAATTTTTAGAAAATCTTCATCCACTTTAAACTATTGATTGATTGATTGATTGAAAAAAAGGTTTGGGATCCCAAGGGGTCCCCCGACCGTAGGTCAAATCAAGGCCCATTGTTCACCCTCCAGACCCATGAGCAATCGCTCACAAGTCCCAACCGGACGCTGTTATAAATTTAAGTACTTTCACTTAACTCTGAACATAAAATGACAGTACAACTCAAGCTAAGAAATGTTTCAGAAATTCCTTCAAAATTTAGAAAGAAATCAGTAAAAAATCCAAATTCACACTTCTTTGAAGACTCTTTCTGAATTTTAATAGTTATCTCAATATCATTCCAAAGCTTGAAAAAGCCCTGAAGAGTGGGGATTTATTTTACGGTATGGCTCTTTCGCACACTTTCCGATTTTGTTCTTACCATTCCGAAGCTCCGAATTTGGCACACCGGGTTGTCAGCAAATACTCGCCGACTTCAGAAAACATCGAACTTGGAGAAATACCTAGACTAAGTAATCTTACAAATTATCAACTTCCTTGTAAGATCCACAATAACGTATCTTCTTTACGTTGCGCTCTTCAAAACTGTGTAAATATGTACCGGTATATGTTAATCAATAAAATTATAAAGTAAAATAAAAAAATAAAAAACTTAAGTTTTTTTTTATTTAAAAAATTTATTAAATGTTTATTATATCAAATAAAATATTGGTACTACAATACAAAGGTATCTCAAAGAAAAATCTAGAATAATTCAGATGCACATAAGAAGTTCTAGACGGTATAAAAACGTCCTCCTAACAAAATTAATTTTTTACTTTTACACTTTTCGCAATATTTTTTATAATATTCTTTTACACTTTCGGCTGCATTGTTATTATGGAACATCACAACCTTGAAGAAACTTAGCATATCCATTAATTTATAGAGCTCATTAAGGGTGAGCTGAATATTACGTGTACCAACGGGAATTGTGTATTTCGTCTGAAGCTCTTCCTGGTTTGGCGGGAACATGTCTGGAATAACCTCTTCCTTTAGTTTGGTTAGATGTTTTTAAGCTTCCAGCCATCCAGCGTGACACAGGTTCAAAACCATGACGATGAAAGACTATTTTTACTTCAAACGAGGTCGAATCAAATCCGAGGACAACCTTCTGATTATGATGATGATCCAGATGGTAAGTGTAGTTTAACAAAAGATCTTCGCCCGGAGCCTCTGAATTCTTTCTACCTTCTCTCCGTATCGGCCGAGCTTTTTGCTTTTTGGATTTTGTGTCCATCACTTTAAACTCTTCTGCACACACTCTTTTAGCTCGCACCTTTTTAGACTTTTTAACTTTAGGTGTCTGTTCCATTTTGATGCGTAGACTTATAGTTCAATATTAAATGTGCATCGCCGTCGTCTCGTATTTATACTCTTATCTTCCGATGTACATAGCTGGTTATCCCCTCCAGATTTTAAACATTTTTCAAGTATATTTTGCGATATAAATTCACAACTTTATTATCATTTAATCTAAAATTATGGGCTTGCTGGAAGTGACTTCTCCATTTTTTCCACCGAGGATTCAGGTTTATATAGCTTTGATCTCAGCTTTGCATGTTTGGCTACAAAAAACCCCTCCAGATTGTGGCCGATTTTTTTTTAGAAATATACTGTGGTATAAATTAACAATTTTACTATCATTTAAACTTAGATTGTTCGAATCAAATTGTTTTAAAAAGCTCTGAAAGCTTCGTCCTCTCCAGCGAGATTATAGAAATACACAACAATAATGTCCGCAGGTTGATGAAAATTGGCCTTGCAATCGTTTTTTATTACTACTAAAAGAGCTTGAATTAGCTAATAAAAATTTCCGAAAAAGCCTGTTTGCGGGATACTTTCCAAATGAGTCAAAGTACTCTGCGGGGCCTTGTTTTGGGAAATAAAAGGCTACCCAATGAGTTCCGCCTTTATTTGCAGGATCCGTATTAGCTATTACACATGCAGGCTTTCTTATTTTCTGTGGTAATTGGTTGTATGGAAAGATGCCTATAAAAAACTTGTTTGTCATGCAGTTGTTTGTTAGTACATTTGCAAGCTCAAGCGTGTTCATTCTTGTTCAGAAAAAATGATGGTTTCCACGTCAATGATCTTGGTGTGAGAAGTAGCGTAGTTATTTATAAATTCTCTGGTTGCAGCTCCACGAACAAATATTGTGGTAAATTTTGAGTTTTGAGTTTTTATAAGATCTTCGTCCATACGCTTAAGTTCGAGACTACCAAATTTACTTATTTGTTCACATCCTGCACTAGATGTAGGATACTTGAAAATTATTTCTTTCGCAAAAGACTTATTTTGCGCAGCAAATCCCGCAAAAGAAACTCTTTTTAAAAAGGTGAAGGGTCGTCCGGAAAAGAACTCCACATTTACTAAACAGTAGCTCATTATAGATTGCGTATTAAGAGTCTTGAGTGAAATTAAGTTCGAAGATCAGTTAGTCAGCCTTATATAGATTTTTTAGAAGCTGGTGTATATATTTTTATCTTTACCTATATCAACGCTGCTATCATATTCTGCATATACAATACATGTCACTGTGTTTTTTAGTGCTTCCTTAAACCTTCCTTCAATTCTCACCGTTCCCTGATTCAATAGATTTCCGCACGTTGAATTATACAAGAGGTCTGTCGTTAAATCAAATGCAAGTAGAAAACACCCGTTGTCAAAGAATTTATTTGAAATTTGGTGTCCTTTATCGAAATAATGTATACCGGTTCCTTTAAACAGCGTGATATATCCTCGAGTGCTAGCAGGATTTTCTTTTGAATAATCAAATTCTAGAGGTTGATTTGGCACCTGTACCCCATTCACCGATAAGTTAAACCTGGTGATGTTGTTGTGCTTGAAGTCGTAAGCACTTTTTGTTCGTTTTCCAGTATATGCGTCGTTGTCAACCATGCCAAAGACTAGTAGATTTGGTAATTGCCCTATAACCACATTGTCCAATGATAATATAAATGTATTTGCGGGTATTGTATAAGTCTTAACTTCAACTCGTTTATACGGATATATAGCGTTGGAGCGTTGGAGAACAGCTTCATGAGCCAGCAAGATGTTAGGATTGATAGTTACATGATTCATGTACATAGTTGCTTCTAGTATCTTAACTCGTGGAGAATTGTCATCATCTTTTGACCAAAGGTAAAATTCCGGTTTTTCGCATGACAAGACTACCCGTAAATCAATACCGTTCATTAATAATTTATCTTGAATAAAACATATCGCCGTGAATCTTTCCCATCAGCTCAACAACATTACTTTTATCAAACAGCTTTTGTCTTGCCAAATAACCTTCACTTTGCTCAGGGTTTTCAACTACCTCCATATTATTTTGATCGAGATACCAGCCAACCGATTCCAGATGTGTTTAAAGCGGCATCTTTTCTGTAAATTAATAAATTCTCAATATAGGCTCTATAGTTGTAATTGTTATCTATTTGGGCAACCGGTTTTCCATTTAGGTAAATTGTACATTGCCGGAAAAGTGAATGGAGTATGTTATTTACAAGGCCGGGGCCTTCATCACGAACATTGCCTTTAGTCTTATCTGGTTTAGTTATTTTGATATCTTCCCCTGTGTAAAGTTCTTCTTTTCCATCCTTGATTTTAAACAAGTTGTTTTAAACGAAGGTATATGCTTGATAAGTCTCGATATGTGTCACCATGCCCTAGTGATACAAACTCGAGCACCGACGAGTTATCTAGAGAAGCTATAGGTTTATAAGATACCTCTTCAGTTTTAAGATGCTACTTTGTACAGGTGGTTTAGAGAAAAGGTCTAACTCAGATTTCATGCATTCTTTGTATGACGGCATGTTGTCTATTTATCAAAAATATCTAACACACGTTTACGTATCTTACGTTTGCCTTTAATAGATGCTCTTTTAGCTGTCCTTTTTGTCTGTGTCTTCCGTCTGCCTTTAATAGATGCTCTTTTAGCTGTCTTTTTTGTTTTTGAACCTCTTTTTGCGGACTTTTTTGATCCTGAACGCTTTTTACGTTTAGAAGCTGGAGCGAAATGTAAAGCTGTAAAAGGGTTGCGGGTTTTTATAAGCATGCGATTGCTTCTTCCTGCACCACCTTTCTGGGATAGTTCTTCGGCAGCTGCTTTTCCCTGTTCTTTTAAAATATCTGTTAAAGGTTTACTACCTGCTTCTTCTAAAATAGCTTTCCCTGTTTTAATTGCTTGTTGCTTCAAAGCCTTTGCCCCCGATGTAACCAAGGGCTGTAAATATCGTAATAGTCCGCTGAAAAACTACCAATTTCTCTTCCACGCTGGTAAATAAGAGGGGATCGATATAATTCTCCAATATCCGCTAAGGTCCCGCCACTTTGAATTGAATAATATTTAGTATAATATGTGCTCATTTTCGACGTTATACAAAATGCTCTTAACTTTGCACTATGTTAAATTGACTGTTGTATGAGTAATTATAGTCTATTTTCTTTTAAAATGGAGCATTATATATGTCGGAATATAGTCTGGCCTGAAATCAATTAGCGCCCCTTGCTGATTAGTTATTTTAATAGAAATACTTTCGATAAAAGTTTTTTCAATAGGACAGTAATCTACGTGTTGAAATCTTATTATATTTCACATTCTTTTAAAGGTATTACACGCAAGTATCGTACTAACTGATCACCGATAACTTTGGGCTGAATAATATCAGTATAGACGTAAATTATATATATTTCATAACAGACCTCTGCTGTTGGCCGAGACTCTTGCGGCAAACTTAGTGTCAAATCCGTAACTGATCTTTCCAGTCAATTAAGTGTGTCTATTATTGACATATGCTCCTGACGTTATCCTACCGTATTAAATGATTCTTTTATTTCTGCCAGTATGTCGTCAGGTTCACGCTTATTTTCAGGTGTTTGGAGAAATATATCCGTAAAGAAGTTGGACAGGTTGTCTATATTAGTATCAATAGGTACTGGTGTTGTCAAATATTCACCGGAACTTTGCTTTTCGTATGGAACATCCAAAATATTGCTATCTTTAACAATTTCTCGCTGTTCGGATGGTTTAGCACTAATCGAATCTTTGTTCAATCTATTCAAGATATTAAAAATAGTATCCTTAATCTGAATAATTATCTTTTGTTTTTATTGCTCACTAAGGGTTTGATCATCAAAGTGTATATTTGATAAAGAGGGTAATAAGATCTCTAACATTAAGATGAGATGGTAGTGGTTTTTTTATTTTGATTGTGACTCCCAAATCTTCCAACCGCAGTTCAAATACATCATGTGCTCTTTTGCCGCCAGTATTTTTTTCTGTCTCACGAGCTCTTTTGGTGCTAAGCGCTGGATGTGTGTAATTGTCTATCGTATCTTTTATGTTAGCATACTTTCTCTTCTGTCTAGGAATTTGGCCAAATACGTCATCAACAAAGGCTTCAACTGATTCATAGTTTTTATATTTTAAAACAACATTTTCTGAAGCCCTTTTACCCTGATATATGTGTAATGTAAATTCGTCTGGATCCTGTTTGTAGCTTGCTTCAGGTATAACACTATCAAAAAAGTCAGCCTCTAACCGATCCCACTTTTTTTTCTTAACATCATCCAAGTACATGGTATACCATGATGGTGAAATAGCGTTATAAAATGTTAGTAAGAATGCAGAAAAATTTACTTGACCTGCTCTGTAACTATGTGGCTTGCTCAAGATTCTCTTTAGTCCACTCAAGTTTAACGGTTTCATTTATTTTGATGCTAAGTGATTTGATTTCGTTTCTATGCTGCTCTCTTATTTCTTTCAACGGATCAGGCGCATCACGCCTTACCCTTTTAACATTACTCTGATTTACTTCTTCAGTTGTATTTCGCTTGACTCCCCCTTTTATGGCATGGTATGGCAATGAAATTTCAGTTATGCCAACACACCAGTCATCAGTAAACTTGCACGGTCTAGCTAGTGCATTTGTAAAAGCTGATAGCGTATTTTCGGGATAAAACTGCATGGAGTTGTTGCTTAAAACGCATACGTAAAAGTCATTATCTTTTATATCTACAGGCATTATTAAATTCTCAACGCTCGGTACACTTGAGATTTGCTGCTTATTATTATTACAGGTTTTCCCAAGTAATTGCTGCTATGCTGGAGCTTCTAGTTTTTGCTGCGTTTTTTAGGCGATCACTTTGTCGGACAACTTTCTTAACTGGTAACGAAAGCATATATTGACTGGGATCTAGCAGAGACGGCCTTAATATAGATTGATTTTTGGATGGTTTTCTACCTTTCTCAGCTGTAGAACTTTCCGTGTCGAGTTCTTCTAATATGTAAGCAGCTTCATCTATACTCATTTCTGCAGGTACGGTGTACTGGGTTATACCATCTCAGCCGTGATTACCTTATAATCTTTATCACGAGACTTGGTTTCAAAAATCGTCTTAGGTATTTTTGAAGGTGGTTTCAGACTTTTTCCTATACCACTAGCTGATAAGCGACGTTTGGAAGCGGGTGATAACGGTTGTCTTGCTGGTGATATTTCAGCAAGTTCGAAGAAATCCTCTTCCATTCTTTCAGGTGTATTTTCTTTTTAAGGGTGATGTCTGTGTTGATATTTCATCTTTAAAAATAAATTTAGTTTGAGTAGTACTATCCCGCAAGCTTTTCTGTTTCATAGTCTTTTCTGGTAGTATGCGAATATGTGTTTTTTCATCTGTCACTCACGTAGCTTTTCATCTTAAGTTTGAAAATTTTATTAATACATTTCGGTAATTATACAATTTTTCCCTATCAGATAAATTCTTGTTTTTTAATATTTTATCCATAGTCTTATCGAACCTAGATTGATTCAGGGAATCCTCAATCTCGTTTTTAAAATTTTTCGTAAGCTTCTGGTGAAAGAAGTAACATTTTATTCAGATTATTGTTTTAAAACATTTTTCTCAATTCATGAACCAATTACACCTGATAATACACTTCCTAGCAACACTGGTAAAAAACCTCCACGCTGTATCAGTATTTTACGTTGTCTGGGTACAGATCTTTTTGCAACAACTAGTTCAACTAGTAACATCTTTATTAAAAATGTAAGTACGCAATCTTAATACCTCGTTGATATCTTGCTATCTAGCATCTGTGTAAGCTCTTTATATATTTTTAGCAGCTATGAACAATTTTCTGGATAAATCTGCCTCGCTAAATGGATAAACTGACTTTTATCTCGAGGGTTTTTAAATACAACTAGGTGTTTACAGTTAAGTTATATGTCTCGGCAAAACTTACCCTGGTGAAGCACACTTTGTGTTACAAGGATTGCTGAAAGATTGCGATGGTGAGAGCCTTTTGTAAAGAGTTCACATACTTGTCTGCTAAAAGCATTTAACATCATATCATCCAATACAATTAATGTAGGTTCCTGTGTATAATTTACAAACTCTTCAGGGATGCTATCAATAAATTCGATGTTATTGAATGTCGTATCTGAAGGCAGAGCCACATGTCCTGTATTACACCAGATGACTCTTGTTATTTGCGGTCTTGTTAAAAACATATTATCGAGAAGGCTTTTTATAAATGTTGTTTTCCCACAACCTGAAGGTCCAGCAACTATCATTGTAAACGGGTGTTTGAACGCGATCATTTTCACTGTACAAAAAGAAAAGCACTTAACAACAGGTCTTTTGTATATAAACCCCACATTTTGTAACAAGCTACTTATATAATATTTCAAGAATGAGCAGAAGACAAATTATTAATGAACTACATAGGCCAGCCCGCAAAGACTTTAAGCGTCGTCGTGTAACGATTAAAGGCAAAGATGACCTGTGGCAGGCAGACTTAGTTGATATGCGTTTATATGCTCAAGAAAATCAAAACTTTAGCTTTTTGCTAACTGTAATTGATACATTTTCTAAATACGCATGGGCTTTACCAATTAAAGACAAAAGTGGGATAGAAGTCACTAAAGCAATGCAGCTAATTTTCAATCAGGGTCGTATTCCAAGAAACTTGCAAACAGATGATGGAAAAGGGTTCTATAACAAGTCGTTTAAGCGCTTGTGGCTAAATATGATGTTAATCATTATTCAACTTATAGTTCATTAAAGGCGTCAATTGTAGAAAGATTTAATAGAACGCTGAAAAATATTATGCGGAAAGAGTTTAGTATGAATGGTTGAGTATGTGGGACAGGTTAACAAAAAAGTGTAACAGCACAAAGCATCGAACTATTAAGATGAGGCCTATAGACGTAGGCCCTGTTAATGAGGTTCGTTTATTGCTAACTGTGTATAAAAAGCCAAAATCAAAATCACGTCCAAAGTACAAAGTGGGAGACTTTGTTCGTATAAGTAGAAACAAACATGTTTTTGAAAAAGGCTACACCCCAAACTGGTCTACTGAAATTTTCAAAATAAAAGATGTAAAAAACACTTATCCAGTAACTTACATTCTTGAAGACTATCAGGGAGTTATAATACAGGGCGGCTTTTATCAGCTGGAGCTATCTCCAGTCAAATATCCTGATACTTACCTTGTAGAAAAAGTTTTAAAAAGACGAGGTGGTAAAGTTTATGTGAAATGGCTTGGTTTTCCACAAAAGCACAACACATGGATTAATAAAAAAGACGTTTTATAAACAGCCTTTATTGCAGTCACAATGCTGATCTTAAAGCGTGAATCTGATCGGTTAAAGACATTTAAGAATTTAACTTTGCATGACAGGAAATCACACAAGCTAGCAAGGAGCGGCTTCTTTTACACCAACCTGAAAGACATAGCAAAATGTTATTTTTGCTGTATGGAAATGAGTGCATTAAATTGTCCTGAAGATGTTGAGGCCGAATATTTTCGACGTTCACCTAATTGTATCTATACCAACGGTAAGGACGTATGTGGACCGTATAATAGCCCGCAACCACCATCAGAATGCACGAAGTGGGCTTTAAACACTTTGAAAGTTTTAGCTGGAGCGTTAATTTTGTTTGGTCTATGTTGTGAAATTTACTATTTTTACGAACAGTTTACGACGTTATGCACTTCAAGTATGAAAAAACATGTAAGATTCCAAACCCTGCCTGAAGTCAAATATTTATATGTATGGAGTTACGCCTATCAAAATGTACGCAAGGGACCGTGGATCACTTACGGATTGGATCGATGCAGATTTAAGGTGCGCATTATGCAATGTAATTTAATTATAAGTTCCATTCTTCGTCACTCACACAGATGCAAAATCTTTATCGAGCGATTTGAAACTGTAAAAACAAAAAGCAAAAAATAAAAATATCTTTATCGAACTTGACTTTTTATTTCAATAGCCCCATCGTTTCTCACTGCAGTCTTATCGAAAGGCATATTATCCACCCGCACTAATCATAACCAACATTCCGCAGTCTATCTCTACTGACCTTCAATAAAGGCATATTATCTCAGCCGAATTCGTTTTTTACTCAAGCAACCCGTTTCTTTTAGCTCACCTTCACCCACATTCGTGTCGTTCACAACATCAAGTTCACTGACTGCTGCCGATCTTTTCTTCTTTTTTTGCAGCTCTTTATCATACACCGGCAGTATTGAACGCCACAAGAATCAAGAACCCTTGCATAAGCAGCATCAGAGCTTGCTCCTTGAGATCTTTCCTTAATCTTTTTTCCTTTACATCAAAAAATATTCCGGAAATAAAGTCACCCACATGTCTCGCAGTTTCAATTCAGGTAGATTTTAATTCTATGCATAAAGAAACAACAACAAAATCGTGACCGCATCGCGGTCAAGTTCAAGTTTTAAAACTCGTATGGAAAAATGACGTTGAAGAAGTGTGACTAACTGATCAAAGCTTGTTTGGCGTGCTAGAAAAAATGAACGGAATATAAAAAAGAGGCGCGATAACGGCTGAAGATATGAAGACAACGATGCAGGTTTAAACCATGCATGCTTGCTACATATGGTCGCAAGATTTTGTGCTTTAGTAATCTGCTTGCCTGGTAGTGTCATTTTATAAAACTTTACTATGCTTGTACGTAAGCTGCCTATAGTACACCTGCTTGCACCCACTAGGCTCAGCCATCCTAGCCCTTTCCTAAACAGTACCCATCTCCCGTCCTTGCCACAGGCAGCACCACCTCTCTCCTTCCAGCCAACAGGCGGCATCAAGGCAACTTGGTATCAAGTCAGCTTTTTTTATATTTGCCCCCAATGCTTGCCACAGGGACCCATCTACCGTCCTTACCACATACAGCACCACCTCTCTCCTTCCAACCAACATCCTGCAACAACACAACTCGGTATCAAGTCAGCTTTTTTTTATTTTTGCCCCTAATGCTTGCGACAGGGACCTATCTACCGTCTTACCACAGACAGCACCAGCTCTCTCCTTCCAACCAACATCCTGCAACAACACAACTCGGTGTCAACTCAGCTTTTTTATTTTTACCCCCCAATGCTTGCGACAGGGGCGTGTCTATCCTACTCCCTCTACAACAACTTCTTATCGGCGGTGGGAACCTTCTTGCAGAAAACCCGCGGCTGGCATCCTCCTGGCAGTTGTCTCTATCGGACGTAATGTAAAAGTATAGGGAGGTGGTACCCTTACTAAACACAACAACGTTTGACAATATTAAATCCACTTGAATAACTAGTCGATATTTTTTATAATGAAGATCCAACGAAATTCCTAAACCCAACGCAAAGTAAATCCAATTAAATTTCTAAATCAACGCAGTCATAAAATCAAAAACACTTGTTACTACACGGTCGGTTTTCACAGTAATGAGATATATCATAAAATTCTACTCAGCTCAGCACCGACTGTTAGAAAACAATGAAGAAAAAAGATAACAGCTAAAACTATTCTAACGCACTTCGCAGTCGCATTGTGATTTGTTGTGATGGCATCAGGCACAGCACCATCCCCAAGCACATGCTGTGTGGTGGCTGGTTATATTTCGTCAATTCGCTTTATATTCTACTTCCAATGGAAAGCAGTACTCTGAAGTGATACATATTTCGGACTTGAAAATTTAATCGAATCTGCTCATATGAATAGTCTGATAAGTTATAGAGTCTGTGGTATAACCCTCTTCTGGTGGTAAGTCGCTTAAGGGCTGCGAGGAATGCTGTGGTCACAATCTCAATGTGTATAGCTTGGTGTCAATACAAGCGAATATATTGAGATATGCCTTTGTGATTTTGGCATTTCGTATTTTCGTTGTTTTGGTGTCAATTAGGCCAGCATAGTCTACTCCAGTTTGTTCGAATGTTATATATGGCGTTGTTCGTGGGGTAACACTTTATGCAGAGGTAAATTCGTTGCCCGATGGTATTTGTGGCATTTATTAGCCAATACGTGTCCTTATTGTATTGAGTTGTGTACCTCCATGAAGAGTATATTGATAAACGTTATCAATGATCTTTTTTGATACGTGATGATTATTTGGCAAAATCATCGGATGTTTTTGATCGTAAGTTAGTATAGCATTTTCAAATCTGCCAACTCGAATGGCTTGGTTTGTGTCTAAAAATGGGTTCAAGCTTAATATTCCACTTTTGCTTGAAATTGGTCTATGCCTTGATAAGCATTCCTATTCGTCGGGGAACGCCTGTTGTTGAAGGAGTGTGATGATTTTTACTTCAGCTTGTCGAAGTTCATCACATGTTAGACAGCTGGTCCTGCGATTTGCTCATGATCTTCGGCAGTAAAATTTTCTACAATATGCAGTGATGGATATGAGTTTGAGAACTGAGGGATATTTATTTACCCACTCAACATTGTCATCAGTGGAAATTTGTACCTTGACTTTACGTGACTCAAATTCAAGACACTTGTCACTGACGTGTTATTGTAGTCAGCTGTCAGCATGTTACAGAAGCCAAAATGGACCGGGTCGGGGCTACCGAATTCGGCGGGATTCAACCCGCGAGTGGTACAGTCTTCTGAATTGTCTCTAATTGAACAAAACGCCATAATTGTGGTTGGATATTCTGCTGGATTTCTTTCTATTGGCGACGATCGTTTTCCATCGCGTTGGACGGCTTCGCATCCCAGCAAAGGTTATTTCGGAATCGCACCATGAGATGGTCGTTACATATTATCTTGCCACTTCATGTCGCTTTGTGTCTGTTTGAGAAGGCGGGATAGAATGACAGCGCCATATAATTCTAATTTGAGAAGTGATTATGTTTTTGCGGGAGCGACTCTTGTTTTAGACGTTAGTAAGTAGTTAACCTATAAGAGTTCTGGACAACTTTTTCAAGCCTTCAGGATTTCGCCACAGATGGCGCCACCGTCGTTGGGTGGTTTTAGTCCATATTAAATGTAGGTTTGTGTCTTGGCTATATTGGTTTGTGCCTTGGATACATCATTGTGTCTTGGGTACACCATTGAGTCTCGGCTGCGCCCTAGCGGGTTTACCCGGTACTACCGGGATGTATCATTTGGTCTTGACTGCGCTCTAGCGACATTAGCAGGTACTACCAGCATGCTCCGGTACTACGGTTTTCTAGCGACATCTGTTCAGGCGCAAACGCCATTTCTTGAGTAAGGTTCCCTAGCGGCCTTAGCCGGAACTACCAGCATGCCTTGGTTTTGCTGTTTTCTTTTATTAGCGGGAGAGTTCAGCATCATTCGAATTTCACAACATGACATCACCATGAACAGATTCTAGAAGATGTCAGTGAGACATTAGCCGATACTGTCAGCATGCTCCGGTACTACGGCTTTCTTGGATTTGTGGTATGGTTCTCTTGGAAGTTTTTTGCTTCACTTTGGGCCCATACGTGGCAGCGTGCTACGGTTTTGGGAAGTTTTTTGCTTCACTTTTGCCCACACGTGGCAGCATGGTACGGTTTTGGGAAGTTTTTTGATTCACTTTTTTGGATGTGTGGTGCGCCTAAATGTAGGCTTTTATTGTTTTCAAGTGTTGCGCCTAGTTTTGAATTAATATTTGTAATAATTGATTTTTCTTGAGCGCCTAAATGTAGGCTTTTGGTTTTGAACTAATAATTAAAGTTAATAGTAGGAAATTTTTGTTCATGCCAATGGATTCTAGGAGGAAGTGGGGGGGGGGGGGGGTAATAAAGGAGGGTGGGGGGGGGGCGGATCCTCTACGGGCTCTGGTTTTCGAGATATTAGCGTATTAATATTTTAAGTTATTTTTGCTCATGGAAATGGATTGTTGGCGGTGTGGGGTGGGAGGGGGAACGAAGTTTTCATCACATACCCTCTACGGGCTTTGGTTTTCGAGATATTAACGACATTTGTTCAAACATTTAGCTAATTGGCAATTATATAATTACTAATTGGCAATTAGCTAATTGGCAATTAATAATGTGGTGTGATGCGCTTTACTGGAATTCTCATAAAATAAACAAATTTAAGTAATATCAACACCTGCTGTAAATATTTAATAGAAAACTTCAAGTTTAAGGTAAAAATATGGTTGCTGTGAGGTGTATTGATACAATTTCTTTTGCTGAAAATAATGTTGTCAAACTAAATTAAATTTCAATATTTATTCACATCAAATTAATTATTTATTTCTAAATCTTAAGTTATAAACTTTTTCCTTATGTTCTGTATTCAAAATTGGTAGCAATATAAGTGAAGTTCTATGAATCCTATCTTGGAAACGAAAGCGATCCAGAGCATATGTCTCCCAAGGTCCTTTTCTGGGCTCATATTCATTTATATAAACTTGTGGAGCACTAGTATTAAACGTAACTTTCATTATCACTAATACTTTAGAAATATTAATAATAAAAAACTAGTTTCACATTATTGATTTTTTTATTTAAAAATTATAATAATTAATTGGGTACAAATTTTCGTCATGCTGAACAAATTCAATTTTGTATGAACGTCCGATTGCTCCTTTATTGATTACGTAGAAGTCTCCCTTGGTGTTTATTTCATGCAAAGAGTCCTCTGGAATTCAGCTGTACCTCGAAGGAAGAAAAAGATGGTAGTTTTCCAACTCGAGAGCCACACGATCTCCAAATGCAGTTTTGCATCGCCTTGCTGCAACAACCTTATATTTCTGTCCCAGCTCCATTTGGGCTGTCTTCAGGGTTGGTGAGTATTGCTCCAGCTTCTTTAGTTCTTCCATTGCGCCAGTCATTGTTTTACTCTAAGTCGTTGTTGCTTCCTTGAATTCCAAAATAAAACTGATTGCAAATCTGATTCAGCTCCTCAATTTATAGTCATGATTCCAAAACAAGTTTAATCCTGTTTAAAGCAAATTTGCAATATCAGCACATTAAGCTGAATGATTTATGTAATTTGATACCACATTTCCTGTGAGCAACCCAATTCCAAGAATTTTACTGATCGAAACGTTTGATTGGAATTCGTAAACATCCTGTTGTAAAAAAATTTAAGCAATATCAGCAAATGATTCATGTTTATTCTTCTGATCGAAACGTTTCATTGGAATTCGTAAACAAATTTTCACAGCCTGCTGTAAACAAATTTAAGCAATATCAGCAAATGATTCACGTTTATTCTTTTCATATAATTTGATACCACACTTCCTGTAGGCAGCCAAAAATTTTATTGTTCCAAGAATTTGACCGATCGAAACGTTTCATTGGAATGTAAACAAATTTTCACATTTTCATGTATGCATTCATGTAAACAATCTTATTTGCAAATTCGACCAGCAGAATAAAGTAATCAAATTAATTTGAGGGATTTTCTTATCGTGTAATTCGATATCATCTCAGCCTGTAAGCAAATTCGCTGGAATTCATCCTGTGCAATGATTATTGTAGCAGCAGGATCATTCATGTTTACAAACCGTTGCTATAAAAGCTCAAGCAAACTCTTGGGGAGCACCAGTCAATCTAAGTGATTCTAAGTGCGAGTGTTGAATAAAAAAAAATTAAAAATGTCTATCACATTATTAAATGAAAGTTTTTCATTAATTAAGAAATTGCGAGAAAAATTTTGTGAATAAAAACAATGTTATTAAAGAGTGCGACAGAAACATTCGTAAATATCAAGCAGCATTTCTGAAGTGTAATAAGAATGCTAGAAAACGACATTTGGACAGCTGTATTGATCAAATTAAATCGTTGAGAGTGTTAATCAAAGCTCCCCATCGAGGTGGAGGAATTAATCAACGACTAAAAAGAAGTGATTTTGTTAAGTGGGAAGAAATAACAACAGCATTCGTAGCTAGAATTAGGGCAGGTGTTATTGTGAATATTAGCCACCTAGATCCTAAGCTGTTTATGCAAGATGCCTCCAAATTACTTGCTCGCCGCACTAAGAATACATTAAAACAACAATATCATATTAAAGTTGCTACAACGTTTTGCGGTGAGTTTATTAAAGAAACTGGCGATAATGAAGTTATTAAAGACATTAAGTACGCAAGAACTGTCCCAATCAGTGTGGAGGATAATTTGAATGAGTGGTATAAATTAAATATATACGACCCAATACTTACTCAGCTAGAAGAGTTTCAAGAGAAAGATAGTGGTTGGGCACTGCATTCTGTAATACATTTAGCGGTGCATTTCAAAAAGTTTGAACCGATTCGGGGATCATTTTATATACCTCTACCGAAGGAGATTGTATCAAAGAAAGCTTGCATTAATGTGAAAAACAATGATGAAGCATGCTTCGCGTGGGCCGTAATCTCAGCGCTATATCCTGCAAATGTTCACTCCGATAGGATCTCATCATATCCACATTATTCTACTGTACTTAATTTAACTGGAATAACATTTCCCACGACGCTTAAGTAAATAACGCAATTTGAAGGCCAGAACGATTTATCAATAAACGTGTTCATCCTAGAGAAAGAGCGTTTCTTCACCACAGTTCCAGTTAGACTTACAAAGCACAGGATGGAGCAACATGTAAATCTCTTAATGCTGCAAGATGAGTATGGCCAGGATGATGACGATGATTATGATGATGATGATGATGCCAGCAGATATCATTTCTGCTGGATTAAAGATCTTTCGCGCCTCATATCGAAACAAACTTCTAAATATAATGGTAGAAAGTATATATGTGAGAGATGTTCGCTATGCTGAAAAATTAGAATCACACACTCCTGAATGTGAGAAACAAAACGATTGTAGGATTATGTTTCCATCAGAGGAAAAGAAATGGTTGGAATATAAGAATTATAATCATAAGAATCCAGTCCCGTTTTTTGTGTATGCTGATCTTGAATCAATATTGAAGCCGATTCAAGGAAACGATCAAACTACACAGCGAATCCAGGAACATGAAGTTCACAGCATATGATTCTACTTCCACTGCAAACATGATGCTAAGCTCTCATATTACGGAGCATATCGAGGCAAGGGCTGTCAAAAATGGTTTACATTAGAATTGCAAAAGATTGCATCCATAGCTATACAGGAGAAGCTGAACATCAGGCCAATGCAACCCCTGACTAAAGAGGAACGGCGTTCACATATGGAAAATACTTGCTGCCATATATGTGAAAAAACGTTTGCAGCCGATGAGGCACGAGTGCGGGACCATTGCCACTTAACAAGTAAATATTGAGAAGCATAATTCAATTCATTTTTTCATAAATTCTTTTAGCAGGAAAATAACGAGTGCCAGCGCACAATGCATGCAATCTCATGTATCAAGATTGCTCCATAGTTCCAGTCATTTTTCACAATTTATCTGGATATGATGCCCACTTCATTCTTAAGGATATAGCTACATCTTTCCCAGGAAATGTTGATCTCTTACCAATAAACAAGGAAAGATATATCTCGTTCACCAAGCACATGGACGGCAGCTACATAAAATTCAGATTCATCGATTCCTTCCGTTTTATGGCTGAATCTTTAGATAAGCTATCATCATTGCTGCCGATGGATAAATTAAACACTACAAAATCAGTATGGCGGAGATTGGATTATGACACTATCAAAACTCTTACACGCAAGGGTGTCTTCCCATATGATTTTATTGATGACTGGGATAAATTGGATTTCCGGAACTTGCCAACACAAGAACCGTTCTACAATAAACTCACTGACAGTGCTATATCTCCTGAGGACTACAATCATGCTGAAGAGGTCTGGCAGACATTTGAAATACAAACACTTGGTAAATATTCAGATCTATACCTTAAGACTGATGTTCTCCTATTGGCCGATGTGTTTGAGAACTTTCGAGAAGTGTGCACGAAGACATACAATTTAGATCCAGCACATTATTACACCATGCCAGGCCTAACATGGTATGCTATGCTAAAATACACTAATGTGAAATTAGAGCTGATAACCGTCGTGGATATACTGCTATTCATAGAGAGAGGCATTCGAGGTGGTATAAGTCAATGTTCCAACAGATATAGTAAAGCCAATAATAAATACATGGATGATTTTAAGCCTGAGGAGAAAGAGAAATACTTGATGTATTATGATGTGAATAACCTTTATGGATGGGCCATGTCACAGCATTTACCAACCGGAGGATTCAAATGGGTTGATGTTCCCAATATTAACGTTTCCGAAATTCCTGATGATTCTCCAACTGGACTTGGACTTGGATTAACCTCAACATCTGCATGATAAGCATAAGGAGCAAAATTAGAAAAGCTTTTGACAATATTACATCCAAAAACTAAATATGTTATACACTACCGAAATTTGAAGCAATGCTTATCACATGCACTCATCCTGAAAAAAGTGCACCGGGTACTTCAATTCGACCAATCAATTTGTCTTAAACCATATATTGACTTAAATACCACCAAACGTATGCAGGCTACAAACGATCATGAGAAGGAAAGCTATAAGAAGATGAATAATGCAGCTTTTGGTAAGACCATGGAAAATGTACGCAAGTATAGCGATATCAAGCTTTGCATGAAGTGGGAAGGTCGCTATGGTGCAAAACCTCGGATTGCGGCACCCAACTTCCACAGTGCTACGATATTTGATGAGAATTTAGTTGCTTTGGAATTAAGGCGACTCAAAATATTATTCAATAAGCCGCTCTATATAGGAATGGCAGTTATGGAAATTTCGAAAATATGCTCTGCGATTTTCACTACAGTTTTATGGAGCGTGAGTATGGAGATAAATGTAAAGTCATGTATACTGATACAGATTCTCTAATATATGAACTTGAAGAGAAAAATGCATATGAGTTTAAGGCTGAAAATATAAACAAATTTGATACAAGTGATTACCCAGAAGATAATGAATTCAATTTACCGCTCATGAATAAAAAGATTCCTCGTCTAATGAAGGATGAGCTGAATGGGAAAATCATGAGCGAATTTGTAGGCTTGCGCTAGAAAATGTACAGTCTGCGTGTAAACGCTGGTAAAACTGTAAAAAAAGCGAAAGGAGTAAAGACTAATGTAGTCCAGAGGCATATCAATTTCGAAGACTACGTCGAATGTTTGAATAACAAGCGAATATTAACTACTAATCAGAGCTCTATACGATCTCATCACCATAACGTATACACTATCAGTCAAAAAATATTTCATTGAATCCCTATGATAATAAGCGTCATATTATGAGCGGAGCGACTGATACTCTACCATGGGGACATTACTCTGTTTCATCAGATCAACAAGTAGCAGCCGCAGAAATAATCTAAGTCAAGTGTAAATAATAAATGTGTTATAGTTTTAGTTTCATTTATTCAAGTAATTTGTTTTAAACATGTATAATTGTAAAATAAAAAAAGTATTGTAATTATAAATTTATTGTAATTGTATTTTAGTTAGTTATAGTTGTTTTTCAAGAAATTATAAAACATCTTTGTTATTACTGATAAGTTCCATTAAAGCTGAATTCCTTCCACATCATATCCTTCAGAGTTCGGTTAAATCGTTCCACTATTGATGCTTTGAGGAAACTGTACGTAGAGTAATGATTAACTGCATGCTTCAGCATTAGATTTTTATAGAGGCTGTTGTAGAATTCCTTTCCATCATCAGTTTGCAGGTTTTTAGGTATTCGTCACTCGCTTAATATATACTGCATGGCAACTCTTACTTCTACACCAGTTTTTCTTTTAATTGGAATTGCCCATGCGTATTTGGAGAAGGTATCAATTAATGTCAGCAGATAGCGGTAACCCTTGTTCACATACTTGTAGGGATCCATTTCAACCAAGTCTGCCTGCCACAAGTCATCTAGTCCTTTGATAATCACACGACGTCGTTTAAAATTTTTTCTCGCTGGTTTATGCAGCTCATTTACCACTTGCCTCTTACTCATCGTAATTATAAATAAAACAGATTTCTAAAGAGTTTTTATTCATACCATCATTTGGTCTCAAGTCTTTCTTATTTATTACTGAAGTTTTCTATCTTCGCGATTTCATCATTGATATATAGCGTTAAATTTGTCACCTCTATATTAATAGTTTTTTTTATTTCTTCAACACTTATTTTAATTTTCTTGTCAACATAGGCTTTGGTAGAAGCATTATCATTTTCAAGGGGTTCACCAAGTCGTTTTATACACTTTGAGTCTAGATCGTAGTCGCCGTTTATCGTTAAATTAAATCCAATGCCCCGCTCTCCTTGTTCAGCAGCTGGACCCTGAGCTCCTTGTTTACCATCTGGTCCTTGAGTTCCTTGTTTACCGGCTGGCCCCTGAGCTCCTGTTAGCCCACGCTCACCTGCTTTCCCAAGATATACTCGCTTAGAGAAACGTCCAAACTTGTCAACGCTCATCTGTAGATTGTGATGAAGTATGGTAATGAAGTAGTATTTAAACTATAATATCTGCTTCTCGCAACTCCTCCAGGATAGATACAATTTCATTGTTGTGACTGGTGTTTCCAGCCTGGTTTGTTGCTATTAGAAGGCGCAGTCTATCCACTAATTCATTTGGATCATCCCAGTAAATGTGATCAATGTTTTCCTTAGGCAGATGCATTAGTCCCATGCCTTTATGCTGTATAAGTTTACTGATTATAGCTTTATACTTAGCCGCTCTAGTACTTTTTATTTGTTCATCTTCAGCATAGTCACGTTTATATGCATTGGTATCTCTCAAAATAGAACCATAATTAGTTAAATCCTATTTAGTATATAGACTTTTTACAGGATCTTTCATAAATAGCAGCTCACATAATCCCAAAGTTGTTTTATAGCTCTTCCCTTGATAACAATATTTCCTACATCATCAACATCAAACGTTGAATTACCGATTCTCCACGCGTTGTCATCATAGTAAACTCCATAGGTTGGATCAATTTTAGGGCTATTATCAGTGAATAGCTTTAAATAGTTTGAAACTATGTATCCAGACGTATCGGGAGAGGTGACAGGAGACCTTTCTGTCAATGTTCTTGAATGTTTAGGTGTTGCGAATTCTTCTTCAGATGTTAAGGAATAATTTATAGGTGTGCTACTAGCCTCGATTTTCACATATTTTCGTTTTCGAGGGGTAAAAGGTTCCACAATCTCATTGGCTTCTCCTTATGCTTCTTCTTCTTCTTCTTCTGCTTCTTCTTCTTCTTCTTCTTCTTCTTCTTATTCTTCTTCTTCTTCTTTCGCATCTTTTGTCTCAAACTTGGCTATATCCGGTGGCTCGTATTTGACTATTCTAACAAACTCTTTTAAGGGTTTAGTGATCGGCTTAAAGGTTTCTTCAAGTTGAACTTCTGCTTCAATCCTTCCCATCCTTAATGCTTTTAATTTCCTTCGCACTGCATTCCTAGTCTTGATAATTTCTTTTAATAGATTTTCATTCATCTTCGTTATTAACTGAATAACAGGTTTCCAAACAGCTCTGATAACAGCTTAACAGCTTTCCAACAGCTCTGATAACAGCTTAACAGCTTTTCAAACAGCTCTGATAACAGCTTAACAGCTTTCCAAACAGCTCTGATAACAGCTTAACAGCTTTTCAAACAGCTCTGATAACAGCTTAACAGCTTTTCAAACAACTCTGATAACAGCTTAACAGCTTTCCAAATAGCTCTGATAACAGCTTAACAGCTTTCCAAATAGCTCTGATAACAGCTTAACAGCTTTTCAAATAGCTCTGATAACAGCTTTACAGCTTTTCAAACAGCTCTGATAACAGCTTAACAGCTTATAAGCAGCTCTGATAACAGCTTAACAGCTTTTCAAACAGTTCTGGTAACAGGTGAACAGCTATAATCTATCCAGCAGCTGCACAGGATTCGGTGTGCTTTCGGCTTAGTTACAACTTCGACTTATGAATATTTTGCATGTTTCATCCTTTTATTGTACAATGAAGGTAGCAAATCTTTTACGGTAGCGTCCTTGTTTAATAAGCCGTCCTTATCAATCATCAAGAAACCATATTCATGCTTCCAACATGTAGCACAGGCTCTTCGAATTGTAACAACCTTGATGTCTGTATTCACATGATCATTATTGATATGTTTCACATTCAAGTCATCTTGCACTCTTCTAACAAACTCTTTTAGGGGTTTAGTGATTGGCTTAAAGGTTTCTTCAAGTTGCGCTTCTGCTTCAATCCTTCCCATTTTTAGAGCTTCTCGCTAGTACAATGAAGGTATCAAATCTAAATGAAGGTATCGAATCCTTTACGGTAGCGTCCGTTGTTTAATGAGCTGTCCTTATCAATCATCAACAAACCATTTTCATCCTTCCAACATGTAGCACAGGCTCTTCCTATTTCTCTACAGCTGAACCAAGGCGGCATCATGAGGTCATGCTGATATCTAAAACTTCCACTCTAAAGAAAACAGCAAAACCAAGGCATGCTGCTAGTATCCGCAAATGCAGCCCAGACAACCTCACAATGGTGTATCCAAGACCCAATGGTGCATCCAAGACATAGTCCAGTACAGTCAAAAGCCGATGGTGAATCCAGTACAGTCAAAAGCCAATGGTGCATCCAAGGCATAAACCAGTACCATCAATACACAAACCCACATTATGGACTCAAGAACCAAGGCATGTTGGTAGTTCCGGCTAAGGCCGCTGGGGTACCTTACTCAAGAAATGGCGTTTGCGCCCAAACAGATGTCGCTACGTATCGGCTAATGTCTCACTGGCATCTTCTAGAATCTGTTCATGGTGATGTCATGTTGTGAAATTCGAATGATGCTGATATCTACAACTTCCCTGCTAAGTAAACTTATTTAGGTGCAGCAAAACCATGTTGACGTCATGCAGATATCTAGAACTCTCCCGCTGATAAAAGAAAACAGCAAAACCAAGGCATTCTGGTAGTTCCGGCTAAGGCCGCTAGGGTACCTTACTCAAGAAATGGCGTTTGCGCCAAAACAGATGTCGCTAATATCTCGAAAACCAAAGCCCGTAGAGGATTTCTGATGAAAACTCCCACTCCATACCGCCAAGAATCCATTTCCATGAGCAAAAATAACTTGAAATATTAATACGCTAATATATCGAAAACCAGAGCCCGTAGAGGATTTCTGATGAAAATTTCATTAGCCCCCCCCCTCCCTATCTTTATCATCCCCCCACATACCGCCCCTATACAATCCATTGGCATGAACAAAAATTTCCTACTATTAACTTTAATTATTAGTTCAAAACCAAAAGCCTACATTTAGGCGCTCAAGAAAAACAATTATTACTAATATTAATTCAAAACCAGGCGCAACAATTAAAAACAAACAAAAGCCTACATTTAGGCGCACCACACATCCAAAAACGTGAAGCAAAAAACTTCCCAAAACCGTAGCATGCTCCCACGTGTGGGCAAAAGTGAAGGAAAAAAACTTCCCAAAACCGTAGCATGCTGCCACGTGTGGGCTAAAAGTAAAGCAAAAAACTTCCAAGAGAACCATACCACACATCCAAGAAAGCCGTAGTACCGGAGCATGCTGACAGTATCGGCTAAAGTCTCACTGACATCTTCTAGAATCTGTTCATGGTGATGTCATGTTGTGAAATTCGAATGATGCTGAACTCTCCCGCTAATAAAAGAAAACAGCAAAACCAAGGCATGCTGGTAGTTCCGGCTAAGGCCGCTAGGGAACCTTACTCAAGAAATGGCGTTTGCGCCTGAACAGATGTCGCTAGAAAACCGTACTGCAGGAGCATGCTGGTAGTACCTGCTAATGTCGCTAGAGCGCAGTCAAGACCAAATGATACATCCCGGTAGTACCGGTTAATCCCGCTAGGGCGCAGTCCAGACTCAATGGTGCACCCAAGACACAATGGTGTATCCAAGGCACAAACCAATAGAGCCAAGCCCCAAACCTACATTTAGTATGGACTCAAACCACCTAGCGACGGTGGCGCCATCTGTGGCGAAATCCTGGAGGCTTAAATAAGTTGTCCAGAACTCTTATAGTTTAACTACTTTAGTAGTTGTGTAGTGTCTAGGTCGTTGTTGTTAACTATTCGTATAAATGCTACGCCTGCATAGGCTTTTGTTGATGCGTCACAGAATCCATGAAGTTGCATGGTTTTTATTCTTCGTGAGAATTTTATCCATGGGATTTTTATAGTTTTAACCTCTTGGAGGCTTCCTCGGTATTTAATTTACTCCTGAATTAATGTAGCTGTTAGGGAGTTTTGTAGGTTATTACGATATACAAGAGGTTATCATTTTATTATCTTATTATTATATTGAACACATTTCCAAATATTTAGCACTGCTAATACATTATAATCATTTTTCTTTTCAAATATTTAGCACTGTTTAAACTGGATTTTTTATAGGTTATTACAACACACAAGACATTAACACTTTTATTTGTTGATTTAATTTGTAAACTATTATATACTTCTCAGATATTTATTATTATTTATTTATTACTTATTTATATTATATAGAATCATTCTTTACACATCTTTTTAATAATTATTCCTGACCGACCCGACGCTTAAATAACTTTTTGCTATACACTGAACTTCCGCATAAATTCACGGCCCGTCCGTCACTTCTTTTCTTACTACCTGCTTCGCCTTCACTCCAAACCGTACTACTCATCTTACCCCATTACAAAAACTCGCATTGAGGGTCACTGTTTTGGTTTTTCGAAATCATTAATTCTCCCATTATTCGATTTTCGCGATATTGAGATATCTCAAAGTGTAAAGCTCGCAATTAATTAATAATTTTTGTTTATATGGGTCACAATTCGCGAAGCTAGGGTTGTTCCCCATCAATTGAACTGCAATGCAAATAAATGTGAATGGCACTAAATATGCCAAGCTTGCAATTTAATTTAATTTTTTTTGTGTTGTGTTTACTTTTGCCTAGACTAGGTCGTGATTTTGTGAAATAATTACTTTCCTTACATTCCTGACATTTTTATTAAATAGGTATTGCTGCTTTTTTTTGTTTTTTTTTTTTTGTATGAGAGGAAATTAGCAAATATTTTTGTAATTTTACTTTTTCATTATTCATTAAATTGTTAATTCAAACCAAATTTATAAATTTCATCTATAAGAACCCATTAATAATACCAATTAATTTCACTATAGAACAAGCAATAACATTTTATATAATATTAACAAGCTTACCAGTACTAAATCTAATTTCATTACATGTCTACAATAATAAAAAATAAGGCTATGCGACTCGAAATACGGAATCTAGTTTAAATATTTTTCTTACATTACATAATGTTCGTCTTTACTTTTCTTAACTAAATTACGAAAGATATACATATAAAGTTGTTACACAAATAAAAGAAAATCTAAACGGAATGTTACATAAAATTCATCAGAAGCCATGCGCATATTTATTTATATACTTTTGTAATTATGTATTAGTGATAATCTTCATAACTTTTTACAATATTTAGATTTGAAAAGGAAATATGCTCCGCTTTGCTCCCATACATCATGATTTCATTTGTTTATGTGTCTTATATATTATTATTTCTTATTATATCAGCTAGAATGGAAAAGTATAAAAGAGCGGAGGGCAGAAGTGTATATTAATATATAATTAATAATTTTATTATGGTATTCTGTTCTGGTTTTTGTTTATATTTTCTTAAAGCTTAAACTTAAATGAACGTCCTAATTTACTAAACCTGCCAAGTAGATTTTCCGATACTGAAGTTAAGTTCATTTAGTTTGTGGTCTTGTTTCTTTGGGTCTTAAAAGTTTTTCGATTCGTTATGGGCGGTTTCTTTCGCTGGTTGCGTGTGCTGGTTCCGTTTGCTTTGCAATTCTGGGAATTTTAGGGAATCTCTTACGAATTACTGCCTCCATCAAAAAAAGAACAATGAGAACGCACAAAATACTAATTGTGGAATTGATATGGGTTTGAATGCGTTGTTGTTTAGAATCTCTAGTTAATTTGAGTAATTTTATATCCTTTTCCAGGTCGTCTTTGTGCCAGACTTTAGTGCATGTGAGTAATCCTTATTTTGAACGAGGTCCGCATTCACAATTTCCAATATAGGAATCTACACTAACTCTAAGTTTCGGGATATTTGGTTGGTCTGGTTCCCTAACCATAATAGCTTGTTCAAATTTTCTTTTAAAAGGTATCTCAAACACGCTCATTTGATACGAACGCATTTCTTTAAGAGTAAGTATCCTTTGTTTGTGTAAGGTTTCAAGGTAATTATCTTCCTTACAACGTACCACTAAAGTTGTCTTCTGCTGAAAATTATAGAGCCACATATATTTTTGTACCATTTTGATAAAGAAATCTTTGCTTTGGTTTGTGATCCGATGCTAACAAGACGGCTGATCGCTGAAAGGGTTATCAAAAACGTTTATTAAGCAATTATTCTTGTCTTGGCCTATAAATTTAGGTTGTCTTTGTTTGCAAATATATGTGGGAATTTGCGGAATGCCAAACAAAACAGCTTTAATTCAAATACACACTTCTTTATTACGTTAAATTAGTTCACCTCTCGTTTACTTTCAATTACTTTTCTATACATCTTTTTCCGCTGACCGCTCGTTCCAGAAGAAAGAACGTCCCTCTCGACTCGCCCCCGTGTGCCTTTTATAGCGTCCTCTTTAGTTTTATCATTACCATGCTAGAGGCGTTCTGAAAATGAAGCGGGGTTCCTAAATCGGATACCACATTCGGCCATCCTAGAGCGTATTCGCCTCGAATGGGCTCTCATATATCTCATCGTGTCGACAGTTAGTTGGTGTATTTCTTCTATAGATACGGCAATCCACATATTCATCGTTGTTGTCCTGGTTCTTATCGTCAATATAGTCATTATCGTCGTTATCGTCGTTATAACTATCAGCATCGCCTTGCTCATCATCGTCGTCATGATAATTATCGTTTTTAGGATAACCGTTGTCGTTATGATTACCGTTGCTCCCATTATCATCGTCGTAACAATTGTTGTCGCCGTCGTCGTTGTCTTCATACGGGGAATCGTCGCTGTGGTGTTTGGTAATTTACATAGTCTAAGACGTTCGCCTCCACGGCGCCATCTGCGGGATCTTCATCGTCATCATCGTCATATTCAGGGTCATGATACGTTGTTGCTCAAGGCTTCATAAGATATGCATTACTTGATGTACGTAAAGGTCCTTCATGCCCGCCTATCTTCACAAGGTAGTACCTCTCATTGCCCTATGCTCGAACCACCTAATATGAACTTAAAAACTTTGGAAGAGTTTTTAAGTTAGGTGCGACTTGGGTCCTCTTTATAGCTACTAAATCGTTAGGATTATAGGAAAGCGGAGGTTTTCGTTTTTTATTAAAGCGTTGTGACCCAGGTGCCTGCTGACCCGAATCACAACCATGAAACCAATACGCCAATATCTTGCCTTATGCAATATATATATATCAGATATGACCCTAAAAATCAAAAAATATTTCAATTTAATTTCAATTTTAAATGCATTTAAAAAAGCATTTTCATACTGAAACAAAATGCAATTTAGCATAAATTGAATTTTGTTATTAGTCATATATTCAGTTCACATGGCATGTATACTTACCTACATGCCGTACAAGGTACATTCATATCTTACCTGATCTCCGTCAAATTACTTGCATGTATATGCATACAATTCCTAAAACCATGAAACTTAATCGTATTTACTTAAAAAACTTAACCATGTATACATACGTACATACAGACTTTTAATTACATAAAACCTAACCGTAGGTACATACACACGATTATTGTCATCGCCTAAAATATTATTTTTACGAGACACAGTGCATATCAGGTTCCATGCATATGCACTGCGTCTAAACTTTTTGTACTTTCCCACGTACGATTTTCAAAGTCGTGGAAAAGTAACAAGAATAAAAAAAGAGCTTTCAAGTTTTTGATGGGTACCTGGGGGCAACAAGCCCAATTCTCCGGGAGTTTATTTTTTGAACCCAAGGATGGCAGATATAGTTCGCCTAGCCGGGAGTTAACTTTTTTTGGAAAGCATAATGGTTTTGATATAAGTGTGATAGAAGTGTTGTAAAAATAAGAGTGATAAGAATTTCTAATAGAAAACTTACGACAAAACCGATACAAGCGCTGTATGAGAAAGCTTATAGAATCTGTTAGAAGAGTGAAATAAGTGTCGATATATAAAGAAAATAATTTGTATTAGTTATAAATATAACTACCTACTAAGGAATTTTTGTAAACGAAAAGAAAAGAGAAAAACATATTAAAAAAGGAATAAACAAAACCGAAATAAAGAGTTACCACCTCACTCAAGTAGACCAAACAAAACAGTATTTTCTTTTAAGTGATAAAGATTAAATTTCGAAAGTTGGATGCTCTCTTCTTAGAGCACAGGACTCAACCCATAACAAAAGATTTTCTATTCTCAGTCTGTATATTTTGAATTTGCAAAGCAGCTTTCGTTCTTATGTCTTTGCGGCTGGCATCAAACATCTCATCGATTTCTTCTGCTAGCATTTCGGCAAGCTTAATGTCTTCGGCAGTTCTAATCTGAACTTCAAACATTACTTCGAATGAACTCTTTTCAATGCTTCTTTGCCAGGAAGCATTGATAAACATCTGGATTGCATCGAAGTTCTTGTACCACATCTCACGATTTTCTACAGAAAGTTTCGTCAGCATTGGAATTATCATACGATTTATCCGCTCTATCTGACTATTGCCTCTTGGAACTCGCGTTGTAATGAATTGTTGATTTATCCGTTCCTTACTGCTATAACTCTGGAATGACTGTGATGTAAAACTCGTTGCTCGATCGCAGATAATCCTCCTGGGATTTCCAAAGATCGCTTTTTGTTCATCCAGCCTGCGCATAACCTCATCCGTGCCTGTGGATTTCCATGGGTAAAGCCACACGAACTTGGTAAAGGCATTCGTCACCGCAAGCAAATATCGATATCGCTTTTTTGTCGCTGGCAGAGGTCCTAAATGATCGATATGATACGCTTGTAACAAGCCCTTCTATTTTCCTTCCTTTCATTCTGATAGAATGCACTCAATGCAATTTTTTCTGAATCGTTCTATTTTTTACGCAAGTTTGGTATATAATATTCTCGCTGAATTAGATGTTCAACTTTTTTCGTCGTAAAGTGACCTCGTCCATGAGTTCTTCTAATTACTTCATTTTGCATTGCTGTAGGTACACACAGCAATTTCTCCCCTGTTGGACCTGTATTATATAAAACACCACCTTCAATAAAGTAATCCTTGTAGCGCTCCTTCTCCAAAAGCATCATTATGAGTTTTAGTGTTTCATCTTGCATTTGCGCTGCTGTAATTGCATGTGCAAAGCTCGAAGCTATAGTCAAAATCAAAGGGTGTTGACTTTCAGCGTCAGAATATTTCATACGTATGCTGCTTCGGTGTTTCAGTGTGTAGTCGTATTCTTCTAAGAGGAAGGTCCATCCTGCTATTCGCGGAGCTATTTCCTTTTTTTGCATAGTAGCCTTGAACGCTGCACAATCTGCAACTACTTTAAATCTAGTTCCAAGAAGGTAAACTCGTAGTCTTTTCAACGCTTAGACTACCGCCAATACTTCTAACTCATAACTACTATATCGCTCCTGCGTTGGAGTTGTTTTTCGGCTAAGGTAATAAACGGAATGCAGGAGCAAATCGTCAGTATTACGTTGTAAAAGAATTGCGCCGATACCAAACTTAGAGGCATTGGTGTGAAGCTCTGTATCTGCCTCGGGTCGGAAAATGTTGAGCACTGGGGAAGTAATAAGGGCCAGCGTAAGCTTCTCGAATGCTTCGTTCTCTGCTTGCTCCGACCGGAATTCTTTCTTTCCCCGTAGCATATCACCTAGCGGTTTTCCGATGTTGGAATGATCTGGAATAAACTTCCTAAAATAACCGGTAAGTCCCAGAAAACTTTGGACAGCTCTGATATTTTTTGGAGCTTGAAACTTTTTTACAGCAGCTATTTTAGTTGTAGATGGCTTAATTTGACCCTTGCTTATTTCGCATCCTAAGTATTCAAAGACTTCACATAAAAATTGACACTTTTGCCACTATATTTGCAATCCATAGTCTGAAGCCAAAGCTAATGCTTCGCGTAGGCGAATAAGACAGTCTTTCTCAGCTTTACCGGGGATAACCAAATCGTCCATGTAAATTAGTACGTACTTCTTTAAACTTAGCTCTCGAAAAATATTGCTGATAAATCTCTGGAATATCGCTGGAGCATTACACAGACCGAAAGGTACTCGCAAGAACTCAAAATGACCGGATGGTGTAACGAACGCTGTATATTTTATACTATCCTACCTCGGTAACAGGCACATGGAAAAAGCCGTTAGTTAAATCCAAAGTGGTGAATAGCTTTGCGTTGTGAAGTTCATCAATTTGATCCTCTATTAAAGGAAGAGGGTATCTATCTCTAATTATTTCCCTATTTAACCTGCAATAATCTACGCAAGGTCGCTTAGATCCATCTTTTTTATTTACAAGCACGATTGGACGTGCATAGTCTGACTCACTAGGCTTATTATTTCACCTTCCAGCTATTCTGATATTTACTTATCAACAATTTGTTTCTCAGCGGATGACAGTCTACGTGGGTACTGACAAATAGGTGCGTCGTTCCTAAGTATTGTTCTTATTTGCACGTTACTAGTTTTGGTTGGTGAAGGATTATATCTTTCTATAATGCTTAATACCTCTGCTTTGTATTGTGGATTACTAATTACAAGATTGTCGGCGAGAGTTTCTGTGATATTAAAACATGATCTTAAATTATCGTCTAATTTCTTGATACAGACGTCGTCTTGTTTATCGTAATTTGTGTTCCACGTAAGATATCATTTGCTACTATCATTCTAATCTGGGTCATCTCCTCAGGGACAACATGGACAGTGACTGGAAATACATCGTCGTCTACAGTGATAGTCGAATTGAAATAACCCAAAGTCTTAAAAGTGGTAGAAGATATGCCTTGTACTTCGAGACTTGCGTAATCGATTCCTGGTGAACCTAGGCGGCTATATTCATCTTATCTGATCAGAGTAATGTCTTTCCTGTATCGATAAGAGCAGTAACTCTTTTGCCTTCTAGTTCTATTACCTTATACGGCCCTTTCCCTTTCTCAATGCTGACTGTGTTACTTTCTTGCTTAATCTGTTTCGTTTTCAAAGGACAATTAGCTGATTTATGTCCATAATTGTTACAGATAAAGCATTTCATACCTAGATTTTTCGTTGGACATCGTGTTGCTCTATGGCCGGCACTGTCACAATTGAAGCACAGTCCATCTGTTTTCTTACTAACGGATTTATTAGGAGAATCTCTATATTTTGGCATTAATTGCGAATACAGATCCAACTTCTATTTTAGTTCAGTAAAAGTTTTCACCCCTTATAATAGCACTTTATTTGGCGATAAATCGTTAATTCCGTCGACAATATATAGAACTACCGAGTCTTCCTCAATATTAGCTCTCGATCCTATCTCTCTCATTTTCAAGTAATAGCCTTGGTAGGACTCGTCAGTTCAATTCTTGCGCTTCACTAATTCTTTGTGGACGTCGGCACGATTAATCTTTGGTAAGAGTTCTCCACGTAAGAGTATTTTTAGCTCATCCCACGATTTAATGTTGGTTCTTGAACGGAGTGCCAATTTCGCAGTCCCTGTTAATAGTTTACTACCGTGAATAAGTTTTTGAAGGGCATCCCATCCTAAAAGTGTAGCCCTATTCTCGAAATCTTCTACCGAATAGGTAATAGAATAGTTATTACTACCGCTGAACTCAGACAAAGTACCTGTAACATCACTAAACCCTATTGACCTGGAATTCTGTAACCGTCTTTGCTTCAGAAGTTCAGTTTCCTGTTTTAGAAGACTTATTTCCTGTTCTTTAGCCGAGAGTTTACTTTCACGTAATTTACTGAGCTCAAGTCTATTTTTCTCAATAATCGCGTCGCGACGTTTTGTTTCTAATTCCTTTTCACGTAACGAGTCTAATAAATCTTCTAACTCCGTATCACCTAATCTGGTACTTTCTCTCATCGTGCGTTTATTTTTAGGCATCTTTGAAAACAAAATGTTCAATTCGAAAATCAAACTTAACTTCAGTCTAGCTGTCACTTCGAAGTTTCTTCGCTAATTGATATTTGTCCGCGAAATGGAAAAGAAAATGCTTAGGCTTATATTAGAAAAAAGTTCAGAATTAGTTTAATGTCTTACCATTAAAAGTTGTTTTCTTCATTATATTTATTTTCTGTCCGCTCTGGTGATAAAATATTCCAAAAGAAATCCTTATTATACTTCGGGAAATAAGTTCTGAGATTCACTCGGTTTCTTTGTTGGCAGTTCTCTCAATGGAATATTTAGTACGAACCTAACCTAACAATGTATCGTGTTGTAATTACCGATATCTCTGAAGTGTGTGTCTATTAACAACCCGTAAGATATCACATATACCGCGACTTTATTAGGCGAATTCACTTACAAACATATTTTATGCACATTTCTCGTCGTTGTATGAGTTTGCTAACACTGTTTTGTGTACAGATATTTATTGTTCACGTCGAGGAACTTACGGCGAATTCAACAAATATTCACAATAGTAAAATTTGTGTGTTTCCTCTTCTTCGATAATGATTCACGATAGAAATTTTCTCGATTTTTCATAAAGTCGCCAATATACAAAAATTTCAATAATATAATTATTTTTGCTTAAAAATGTGGTGGGACGTAATGCGATATCCTAAAATGAAAAATTTTACCTGAGTCGACAAATGCGCTTACTACACTTACTACATACTACATATCGAGGCAAGGGCTGTCAAAAATGGTTTACATTAGAATTGCAAAAGATTGCATCCATAGCTATACAGGAGAAGCTGAACATCAGGCCAATGCAACCCCTGACTAAAGAGGAACGGCGTTCACATATGGAAAATACTTGCTGCCATATATGTGAAAAAACGTTTGCATCCGATGAGGAACGAGTCCGGGACCATTGCCACTTAACAAGTAAATACTGAGAAGCATAATTCAATTCATTTTTTCATAAATTCTTTTAACAGGAAAATACCGAGGGCCAGCGCACAATGCATGCAATCTCATGTAGCAACATTGCTCCATAGTTCCAGTCATTTTTCACAATTTATCTGGATATGATGCCCACTTCATTATTAAGGATGTAGCTACATCTTTCCCAGGAAATGTTGATCTCTTACCAATAAACAAGGAAAGATATATCTCGTTCACCAAGCACATGGACGGCAGCTACATAAAATTCAGATTCATCGATTCCTTCCGTTTTATGGCTGAATCATTAGATAAGCTATCATCATTGCTGCCGATGGATAAATTAAACACTACAAGATCAGTATGGCAGAGATTGGATGATGACACTATCAAAATTCTTACACGCAAGGGTGTCTTCCCATATGATTTTATTGATGACTGGGATAAATTGGATTTCCGGAACTTGCCAACACAAGAAGCGTTCTACAATAAACTCACTAACAGTGCTATATCTCCTGAGGACTACAATCATGCTGAAGCTGTCTGGCAGACATTTGAAATACAAACACTTGGTAAATATTCAGATCTATACCTTAAGACTGATGTTCTCCTATTGGCCGATGTGTTTGAGAACTTTCGAGAAGTGTGCACGAAGACATACAATTTAGATCCAGCACATTATTACACCATGCCAGGCCTAACATGGTATGCTATGCTAAAATACACTAATGTGAAATTAGAGCTGATAACCGACGTGGATATACTGCTATTCATAGAGAGAGGCATTCGAGGTGGTATAAGTCAATGTTCCAACAGATATAGTAAAGCCAATAATAAATATATGGATGATTTTAAGCCTGAGGAGAAAGAGAAATACTTGATGTATTATGATGTGAATAACCTTTATGGATGGGCCATGTCACAGCATTTACCAACCGGAGGATTCAAATGGGTTGATGTTCCCAATATTGACGTTTCCGAAATTCCTGATGATTCTCCAACTGGATACTTATTCGAAGTCGACTTGGATTAACCTCAACATCTGCATGATAAGCATAAGGACTTACCGTTTTGCTCTGATCATGCAGCACCACCTGGAGCAAAATTAGAAAAGCTTTTGACAACATTACATCCAAAAACTAAATATGTTATACACTACCGAAGCTTGAAGCAATGCTTATCACATGGACTCATCTTGAAAAAATTGCACCGGGTACTTCAATTCGACCAATCAGCTTGGCTTAAACCATATATTGACTTAAATACCACCAAACGGATGCAGGCTACAAACGATCATGAGAAGGACAGCTATAAGGAGATGAATAATGCAGCTTTTGGTAAGACCATGGAAAATGTACGCAAGTATAGCGATATCAAGCTTTGCATGAAGTGGGAAAGTCGCTATGGTGCAAAACCTCGGATTGCGGCACCCAACTTCCACAGTGCTACGATATTTGATGAGAATTTAGTTGCTGTGGAATTAAGGCGACTCAAAATGTTATTCAATAAGCCGCTCTATATAGGAATGGCAGTTATGGAAATTTCGAAAATATGCCTCTACGATTTTCACTACAGTTTTATGGAGCGTGAGTATGGAGATAAATGTAAAGTCATGTATACTGATACAGATTCTCTAATATATGAACTGGAAGAGAAAAATGCATATGAGTTTAAGGCTGAAAATATAAACAAATTTGATACAAGTGATTACCCAGAAGATAATGAATTCAATTTACCGCTCATGAATAAAAAGATTCCTCGTCTAATGAAGGATGAGCTGAATGGGAAAATCATGAGCGAATTTGTAGGCTTGCGCTAGAAAATGTACAGTCTGCGTGTAAACGGTGGTAAAACTGTAAAAAAAGCGAAAGGAGTAAAGACTAATGTAGTCCAGAGGCATATCAATTTCGAAGACTACGTCGAATGTTTGAATAACAAGCGAATATTAACTACTAATCAGAGCTCTATACGATCTCATCACCGTAACGTATACACTATCAGTCAAAAAAAGATTGCATTGAATCCCTATGATAATAAGCGTCATATTATGAGCGGAGCGACGGATACTCTACCATGGCGACATTACTCTATTTCATCAGATCAACAAGTAGCAGCCGCAGAAATAATCTAAGTCAAGTGTAAATAATAAATGTATTATAGTTTTAGTTTCATTTATTCAAGTAATTTGTTTTAAACATGTATAATTGTAAAATAAAAAAGTATTGTAATTATAAATATATTGTAATTGTATTTTAGTTATAGTTGTTTTTCAAGAAATTATAAAACATCTTTGTTATTACTGATAAGTTCCATTAAAGCTGAATTCCTTCCACATCATATCCTTCAGAGTTCGGTTAAATCGTTCCACTATTGATGCTTTGAGGAAACTGTACGTAGAGTAATGATTAACTGCATTCTTCAGCATTAGATTTTTATAGAGGCTGTTGTAGAATTCCTTTCCATCATCAGTTTGCAGGTTTTTAGGTATTCGTCCCTCGCTTAATATATACTGCATGGCAACTCTTACTTCTACACCAGTTTCTCTTTTAATTGGAATTGCCCATGCGTATTTGGAGAAGGTATCAATTACTGTCAGCAGATAGCGGTAACCCTTGTTCACATACTTGTAGGGATCCATTTCAACCAAGTCTGCCTGCCACAAGTCATCTAGTCCTTTGATAATCACACGACGTCGTTTAAAATTTTTTCTCGCTGGTTTATGCAGCTCATTTACCACTTGCCTCTTACTCATCGTAATTATAAATGAAACAGATTTCTAAAGAGTTTTTACTCATATACACCATCTTTTGGTCTCAAGTCTTTCTTATTTATTACTGAAGTTTTCTATCTTCGCGATTTCATCATTGATATATAGCGTTAAATTTGTCACCTCTATATTAATAGTTTTTTTTATTTCTTCAACACTTATTTTAATTTTCTTGTCAACATAGGCTTTGGTAGAAGCATTATCATTTTCAAGGTGTTCACCAAGTCGTTTTATACACTTTAAGTTTAGATCGTAGTCTCCGTTTATCGTTAAATTAAATCCAATGCCCCACTCTCCTTGTTCAGCAGCTGGACCCTGAGCTCCTTGTTTACCATCTGGTCCTTGAGTTCCTTGTTTACCGGCTGGCCCCTGAGCTCCTGTTAGCCCACGCTCACCTGCTTTCCCAAGATATACTCGCTTAGAGAAACGTCCAAACTTGTCAACGCTCATCTGTAGATTGTGATGAAGTATGGTAATGAAGTAGTATTTAAACTATAATATCTGCTTCTCGCAACTCCTCCAGGATAGATACAATTTCATTGTTGTGACTGGTGTTTCCAGCCTACTTTGATGCTATTAGAAGGCGCAGTCTATCCACTAATTCATTTGGATCATCCCAGTAAATGTGATCAATGTTTTCCTTAGGCAGATGCATTAGTCCCATGCCTTTATGCTGTATAAGTTTACTGATTATAGCTTTATACTTAGCCGCTCTAGTACCTTTTATTTGTTCATCTTCAGCATAGTCACGTTTATATGCATTGGTATCTCTCAAAATAGAACCATAATTAGTTAAATCCTATTTAGTATATAGACTTTTTACAGGATCTTTCATAAATAGCAGCTCACATAATCCCAAAGTTGTTTTATAGCTCTTCCCTTGATAACAATATTTCCTACATCATCAACATCAAACGTTGAATTACCGATTCTCCACGCGTTGTCATCATAGTAAACTCCATAGGTTGGATCAATCTTAGGGCTATTATCAGTGAATAGCTTTAAATAGTTTGAAACTATGTATCCAGACGTATCGGGAGAGGTGACAGGAGACCTTCCTGTCAATGTTCTTGAATGTTTAGGTGTTGCGAATTCTTCTTTAGATGTTAAGGAATAATCTCCATAATTTATAGGTGTGCTACTAGCCTCCATTTTCACATATTTTCGTTTTGGAGGGGTAAAAGGTTCCACAATCTCATTGGCTTCTCCTTTTGCTTCTTCTTCTTCTTCTTCTTCTTTCGCATCTTTTGTCTCAAACTTGGCTATATCCGGTGGCTCGTATTTGACTATTCTAACAAACTCTTTTAAGGGTTTAGTGATCGGCTTAAAGGTTTCTTCAAGTTAATCTTCTGCTTCAATCCTTCCCATCCTTAATGCTTTTAATTTCCTTCGCACTGCATTCCTAGTCTTGATAATTTGTTTTAATAGATTTTCATTCATCTTCGTTATTAACTGAATAACAGCTTTCCAAACAGCTCTGATAACAGCTTAACAGCTTTCCAACAGCTCTGATAACAGCTTAACAACTTTTCAAATAGCTCTGATAACAGCTTAACAGCTTTCCAAATAGCTCTGATAACAGCTTAACAGCTTTTCAAATAGCTCTGATAACAGCTTTACAGCTTTTCAAACAGCTCTGATAACAGCTTAACAGCTTATAAACAGCTCTGATAACAGCTTAACAGCTTTCCAAACAGCTCTGATAACAGCTTAACAGCTTTTCAAACAGCTCTGATAACAGCTTAACAGCTTTTAAAACAGCTCTGATAACAGCTTAACAGCTCTGATAACAGCTTAACAGCTTTTAAACAGCTTTTCAAACAGTTCTGATAACAGTTTAACAGCTTTTCAAACAGTTCTGGTAACAGGTGAACAGCTATAATCTATCCAGCAGCTCCACAGGATTCGGTGTGCTTTGGGCTGAGTTACAACTTCGACTTATGAATATTTTGCATGTTTCATCCTTTTATTGTACAATGAAGGTAGCAAGTCTTTTACGGTAGCGTCCTTGTTTAATGAGCCGTCCTTATCAATCATCAAGAAACCATATTCATCCTTCCAACATGTAGCACAGGCTCTTCGAATTGTAACAACCTTCATGTCTGTATTCACATGATCATTATTGATATGTTTCACATTCAAGTCATCTTGCACTCTTCTAACAAACTCTTTTAGGGGTTTAGTGATTGGCTTAAAGGTTTCTTCAAGTTGCGCTTCTGCTTCAATCCTTCCCATTTTTAGAGCTTCTCGCTAGTACAATGAAGGTATCAAATCTTTAATGAAGGTATCAAATCCTTTACGGTAGCGTCCGTTGTTTAATGAGCTGTCCTTATCAATCATCAACAAACCATATTCATCCTTCCAACATGTAGCACGAGCCCTTCCCATTTCTCTACAGCTGAACCAAGGCGGCATCATGAGGTCATGCTGATATCTAAAACTTCCACTCTAAAGAAAACAGCAAAACCAAGGCATGCTGCTAGTATCCGCAAATGCAGCCCAGACAACCTCACAATGGTGTATCCAAGACCCAATGGTGCATCCAAGACATAGTCCAGTACAGTCAAAAGCCGATGGTGAATCCAGTACAGTCAAAAGCCAATGGTGCATCCAAGGCATAAACCAGTACCATCAATACACAAACCCACATTATGGACTCAAGAACCAAGGCATGTTGGTAGTTCCGGCTAAGGCCGCTGGGGTACCTTACTCAAGAAATGGCGTTTGCGCCCAAACAGATATCGCTACGTATCGGCTAACGTCTCACTGGCATCTTCTAGAATCTGTTCATGGTGATGTCATGTTGTGAAATTCGAATGATACTGATATCTACAACTTCCCTGCTAAGTAAACTTATTTAGGTGCAGCAAAACCATGATGACGTCATGCCGATATCTAGAACTCTCCCGCTGATAAAAGAAAACAGCAAAACCAAGGCATTCTGGTAGCTCCGGCTAAGGCCGCTAGGGTACCTTACTCAAGAAATGGCGTTTGCGCCAAAACAGATGTCGCTAATATCTCGAAAACCAAAGCCCGTAGAGGATTTCTGATGAAAACTCCCACTCCATACCGCCAAGAATGCATTTCCATGAGCAAAAATAACTTGAAATATTAATACGCTAATATCTCGAAAACCAGAGCCCGTAGAGGATTTCTGATGAAAATTTCATTACCCCCCCCCCCCCTCCCTATCTTTATCATCCCCCCCCCCCCCCTCAACATACCACCCCTATACAATCCATTGGCATGAACAAAAATTTCCTACTATTAACTTTAATTATTAGTTCACAACCAAAAGCCTACATTTAGGCGCTCAAGAAAAACAATTATTACTAATATTAATCCAAAACCAGGCGCAACAATTAAAAACAAACAAAAGCCTACATTTAGGCGCACCACACATCCAAAAACGTGAAGCAAAAAACTTCCCAAAACCGTAGCATGCTCCCACGTGTGGGCAAAAGTGAAGGAAAAAAACTTCCCAAAACCGTAGCATGCTGCCACGTGTGGGCTAAAAGTGAAGCAAAAAACTTCCAAGAGTATCATACCACACATCCAAGAAAGCCGTAGTACCGGAGCATGCTGACAGTATCGGCTAATGTCTTACTGACATCTTCTAGAATCTGTTCATGGTGATGTCATGTTGTGAAATTCGAATGATGCTGAACTCTCCCGCTAATAAAAGAAAACAGCAAAACGAAGGCATGCTGGTAGTTCCGGCTAAGGCCGCTAGGGAACCTTACTCAAGAAATGGCGTTTGCGCCTGACCAGATGTCGCTAGAAAACCGTACTACCGGAGCATGCTGGTAGTACCTGCTAATGTCGCTAGAGCGCAGTCAAGACCAAATGATACATCCCGGTAGTACCGGTTAATCCCGCTAGGGCGCAGTCCAGACTCAATGGTGCACCCAAGATACAATGGTGTATCCAAGGCACAAACCAATAGAGTCAAGACACAAACCTGCACTTAGTATGGACTCAAACCACCTAGCGACGGTGGCGCCATCTGTGGCGAAATCCTGGAGGCTTAAATAAGTTGTCCAGAACTCTTATAGTTTAACTACTTTAGTAGTTGTGTAGTGTCTAGGTCGTTGTTGTTAACTATTCGTATAAATGCTACGCCTGCATAGGCTTTTGTTGATGCGTCACAGAATCCATGAAGTTGCATGGTTTTTATTCTTCGTGAGAATTTTATCCATGGGATTTTTATAGTTTTAACCTCTTGGAGGCTTCCTCGGTATTTAATTTACTCCTGAATTAATGTAGCTGTTAGGGAGTTTTGTAGGTTATTACGATATACAAGAGGTTATCATGTTATTATCTTATTATTATATTGAACACATTTCCAAATATTTAGCACTGCTAATACATTATAATCATTTTTCTTTTCAAATATTTAGCACTGTTTAAACTGGATTTTTTGTAGGTTATTACAATACACAAGACATTAACACTTTTATTTGTTGATTTAATTTGTAAACTATTATATACTTCTCAGATATTTATTATTATTTATTTATTACTTATTTATATTATATAGAATCATTCTTTACACATCTTTTTAATAATTATTCCTGATCGACCCGACGCTTAAATAACTTTTTGCTATACACTGAACTTCCGCATAAATTCACGGCCCGTCCGTCACTTCTTTTCTTACTACCTGCTTCGCCTTCACTCCAAACCGTACTACTCATCTTACCCCATTACAAAAACTCGCATTGAGGGTCACTGTTTTGGTTTTTCGAAATCATTAATTCTCCCATTATTCGATTTTCGCGATATTGAGATATCTCAAAGTGTAAAGCTCGCAATTAATTAATAATTTTTGTTTATATGGGTCACAATTCGCGAAGCTAAGGTTGTTCCCCATCAATTGAACTGCAATGCAAATAAATGTGAATGGCACTAAGTATGCCAAGCTTGCAATTTAATTTAATTTTTTTTTGTGTTGTGTTTACGTTTGCCTAGACTAGGTCGTGATTTTATGAAATAATTACTTTCCTTACATTCCTGACATTTTTATTAAATAGGTATTGCTGCTTTTTTTTTGTTTTTTTTTTTTGTATGAGAGGAAATTAGCAAATATTTTTGTAATTTTACTTTTTCATTATTCATTAAATTGTTAATTCAAACCAAATTTATAAATTTCATCTATAAGAACCCATTAATAATACCAATTAATTTCACTATAGAACAAGCAATAACATTTTATATAATATTAACAAGCTTACCAGTACTAAATCTAATTTCATTACATGTCTACAATAATAAAAAATAAGGCTATGCGACTCGAAATACGGAATCTAGTTTAAATATTTTCTTACATTACATAATGTTCGTCTTTACTTTTCTTAACTAAATTACGAAAGATATACATATAAAGTTGTTACACAAATAAAAGAAAATCTAAACGGAATGTTACATAAAATTCATCAGAAGCCATGCGCATATTTATTTATATACTTTTGTAATTATGTATTAGTGATAATCTTCATAAATTTTTACAATATTTAGTTTTGAAAAGGAAATATGCTCCGCTTTGCTCCCATACATCATGATTTCATTTGTTTATGTGTCTTATATATTATTATTTCTTATTATATCAGCTAGAATGGAAAAGTATAAAAGAGCGGAGGGCAGAAGTGTGTATTAACATATAATTAATAATGTTATTATGGTATTCTGTTCTGGTTTTTGTTTATATTTTCTTAAAGCTTAAACTTAAATGAACGTCCTAATTTACTAAACCTGCCAAGTAGATTTTCCGATACTGATGTTACTGGTACCACTATTTCATTTAGTTTGTGGTCTTGTTTCTTTGGGTCTTAAAAGTTTTTCGATTCGTTATGGGCGGTTTCTTTCGCTGGTTCCGTGTGCTGGTTCCGTTTGCTTTGCAATTCTGGGAATTTTAGGGAATCTCTTACGAATTAATGCCTCCATCAAAAAAAAACAATGAGAACGCACAAAATACTAACTGTGGAATTGATATGGGTTTGAATGCGTTGTTGTTTAGAATCTCTGGTTAATTTGAGTAAGTTTATATCCTTTTCCAGGTCGTCTTTGTGCCAGACTTTAGTGCATGTGAGTAATCCTTATTTTGAACGAGGTCCGCATTCACAATTTCCAATATAGGAATCTACACTAACTCTTAGTTTCGGGATATTTGGTTGGTCTGGTTCCCTAACAGGAATAGCTTGTTCAAATGTTCTTTTAAAAGCTATCTCAAACACGCTCATTTGATACGAACGCATTTCTTTAAGAGTAAGTATCCTTTGTTTGTGTAAGGTTTCAAGGTAATTATCTTCCTTACAACGTACCACTAAACTTGTCTTCTGCTGAAAATTATAGAGCCACATATACTTTTGTACCATTTTGATAAAGAAATCTTTGCTTTGGTTTGTGATCCGATGCTAACAAGACGGCTGATCGCTGAAAGGGTTATCAAAAACGTTTATTAAGCAATTATTCTTGTCTTGGCCTATAAATTTAGGTTGTCTTTGTTTGCAAATATATGTGGGAATTTGCGGAATGCCAAACAAAACAGCTTTAATTCAAATACACACTTCTTTATTACGTTAAATTAGTTCACCTCTCGTTTACTTTCAATTACTTTTCTATACATCTTTTTCCGCTGACCGCTCGTTCCAGAAGAAAAAACGTCCCTCTCGACTCGCCCCCGTGTGCCTTTTATAGCGTCCTCTTTAGTTTTATCATTACCATGCTAGAGGCGTTCTGAAAATGAAGCGGGGTTCCTAAATCGGATACCACATTCGGCCATCCTAGAGCGTATTCGCCTCGAATGGGCTCTCATATATCGCATCGTGTCGACAGTTAGTTGGTGTATTTCTTCTATAGATACGGCAATCCACATATTCATCGTTGTTGTCCTGGTTCTTATCGTCAATATAGTCATTATCGTCGTTATCGTCGTTATAACTATCAGCATCGCCTTGCTCATCATCGTCGTCATGATAATTATCGTTTTTAGGATAACCGTTGTCGTTATGATTACCGTT
>CAWVNZ010001385.1:0-47853 GCA_963930735.1 Dioctria linearis
AATTATTAAAAAAATAATTTTTTACTGGCGCAAATTTTAATTGCGCCAGGGATTGCCTTTTCTATAGTAAATTATTCAAAAAATAATTTTTTACTATCGCAAGTTTTAATTGCGCCAGGGATTGCCTTTTCTCTAGTAAATTATTCAAAAAATAATTTTTTACTGTCGCAAATTTCAAATCCGCCAGGGATTGCCTTTTCTATAGTAAATTATTCAAAAAATAATTTTCTACTGTCGCAAATTTTAATTGCGCCAGGGATTGCCTTTTCTATAGTAAATTATTCAAAAAATAATTTTATACTGTCGCAAATTTTAATTACGCCAGGGATTGCCTTTTCTATAGTAAATTATTCAAAAAATAATTTTTTACTGTCGCAAATTTTAAGTGCGCCAGGGATTGCCTTTTCTATAGTAAATTATTCAAAAAATAATTTTTTACTGTCGCAAATTTTAATTACGCCAGGGATTGCCTTTTCTATAGTAAATTATTCAAAAAATAATTTTTTACTGTCGCAAATTTTAAGTGCGCCAGGGATTGCCTTTTCTATAGTAAATTATTCAAAAAATTATTTTATACTGTCGCAAAATTTAATTACGCCAGGGATTGACTTTTCTATAGTAAATTATTCAAAAAATAATTTTTTACTGTCGCAAATTTTAATTGCGCCAGGGATTGCCTTTTCTACAGTAAATTTTGCAAAAAATAATTTTTTACTATAGCAAATTGTAATTGCGCCAGGGATTGCCTTTTCTATAGTATATTATTCAAAAAATAATTTTTTACTGTCGCAAATTTTAACAGCGCCAGGGATTGCCTTTTCTATAGTAAATTATTCAAAAAATAATTTTCTACTGTCGCAAATTTTAATTACGCCAGGGATTGCCTTTTCTATAGTAAATTATTCAAAAATAATTTTTTACTGTCGAAAATTTTAATTGCGCCAGGGATTGCCTTTTCTATAGTAAATTATTCAAAAATAATTTTTTATTGTCGCAAATTTTAAGTGCGCCAGGGATTGCCTTTTCTACAGTAAATTTTGCAAAAAATAATTTTTTACTGTCGCAAATTTCAAATCCGCCAGGGATTGCCTTTTCTATAGTAAATTATTCAAAAAATAATTTTCTACTGTCGCAAATTTTAATTACGCCAGGGATTGCCTTTTCTATAGTATATTATTCAAAAAATAATTTTTTACTGTCGCAAATTTTAACAGCGCCAGGGATTGCCTTTTCTATAGTAAATTATTCAAAAAATAATTTTCTACTGTCGCAAATTTTAATTACGCCAGGGATTGCCTTTTCTATAGTAAATTATTCAAAAATAATTTTTTACTGTCGAAAATTTTAATTGCGCCAGGGATTGCCTTTTCTATAGTAAATTATTCAAAAAATAATTTTTTATTGTCGCAAATTTTAAGTGCGCCAGGGACTGCCTTTTCTATAGTAAATTATTCAAAAAATAATTTTCTATTGTCGCAAATTTTAATTACGCCAGGGATTGCCTTTTCTATAGTAAATTATTCAAAAAATAATTTTCTACTGTCGCAAATTTTAATTACGCCAGGGATTGCCTTTTCTATAGTAAATTATTCAAAAAATAATTTTCTACTGTCGCAAATTTTAATTACGCCAGAGATTGCCTTTTCTACAGTAAATTATTCAAAAAATAATTTTTTACTATCGCAAGTTTTAATTACGCCAGGGATTGCCTTTTCTATAGTAAATTTTGCAAAAAATAATTTTTTACTGTTGCAAATTTTAATTGCGACAGGGATTGCCTTTTCTATAGTAAATTATTCAAAAAATAATTTTATACTGTCGCAAATTGTAATTGCGCCAGGGATTGCCTTTTCTATAGTAAATTATTCAAAAAATAATTTTATACTGTCGCAAATTTTAATTACGCCAGGGATTGCCTTTTCTATAGTAAATTATTCAAAAAATAATTTTCTACTGTCGCAAATTTTAAGTGCACCAGCGATTGCCTTTTCTATAGTAAATTATTCAAAAAATAATTTTTTACTGTCGCAAATTTTAATTATGCCAGGGATTGCCTTTTCTATAGTAAATTATTCAAAAAATAATTTTCTACTGTCGCAAATTTTAATTACGCCAGGGATTGCCTTTTCTATAGTAAATTATTCAAAAAATAATTTTATACTGTCGCAAATTTTAATTACGCCAGGGATTGCCTTTTCTATAGTAAATTATTCAAAAAATAATTTTTTACTGTCGCAAATTTTAATTGCGCCAGGGATTGCCTTTTCTATAGTAAATTATTCAAAAATAATTTTTTACTGTCGCAAATTTCAAATCCGCCAGGGATTGCCTTTTCTACAGTAAATTTTGCAAAAAATAATTTTTTACTCTCGCAAATTTCAAATCCGCCAGGGATTGCCTTTTCTATAGTAAATTATTCAAAAAATAATTTTCTACTGTCGCAAATTTTAATTACGCCACGGATTGCCTTTTCTATAGTAAATTGTTCAAAAAATAATTTTTTACTGTCGCAAATTTTAAGTGCGCCAGGGATTGCCTTTTCTATAGTAAATTATTCAAAAAATAATTTTTTACTGTCGCAAGTTTTAAGTGCGCCAGGGATTGCCTTTTCTATAGTAAATTATTCAAAAAATAATTTTATACTGTCGCAAATTGTAATTGCGCCAGGGATTGCCCGTTCTATAGTAAATTATTCAAAAAATAATTTTATACTGTAGCAAATTTTAATAACGCCAGGAATTGCCTTTTCTATAGTAAATTATTCAAAAAATAATTTTTTACTGTCGCAAATTTTAATTACGCCAGGGATTGCCTTTTCTATAGTAAATTATTCAAAAAATAATTTTCTACTGTCGCAAATTTTAATTACGCTCCGGATTGCCTTTTCTATAGTAAATTGTTCAAAAAATAATTTTTTACTGTCGCAAATTTTAAGTGCGCCAGGGATTGCCTTTTCTATAGTAAATTATTCAAAAAATAATTTTTTACTGTCGCAAGTTTTAAGTGCGCCAGGGATTGCCTTTTCTATAGTAAATTATTCAAAAAATAATTTTATACTGTCGCAAATTGTAATTGCGCCAGGGATTGCCCGTTCTATAGTAAATTATTCAAAAAATAATTTTATACTGTAGCAAATTTTAATAACGCCAGGAATTGCCTTTTCTATAGTAAATTATTCAAAAAATAATTTTTTACTGTCGCAAATTTTAATTGCGCCAGGGATTGCCTTTTCTATAGTAAATTATTCAAAAAATTATTTGTTACTGTCGCAAATTTTAATTACGCCAGGGATTGCCTTTTCTATAGTAAATTATTAAAAAAATAATTTTTTACTGGCGCAAATTTTAATTGCGCCAGGGATTGCCTTTTCTATAGTAAATTATTCAAAAAATAATTTTTTACTATCGCAAGTTTTAATTGCGCCAGGGATTGCCTTTTCTCTAGTAAATTATTCAAAAAATAATTTTTTACTGTCGCAAATTTCAAATCCGCCAGGGATTGCCTTTTCTATAGTAAATTATTCAAAAAATAATTTTCTACTGTCGCAAATTTTAATTGCGCCAGGGATTGCCTTTTCTATAGTAAATTATTCAAAAAATAATTTTATACTGTCGCAAATTTTAATTACGCCAGGGATTGCCTTTTCTATAGTAAATTATTCAAAAAATAATTTTTTACTGTCGCAAATTTTAAGTGCGCCAGGGATTGCCTTTTATATAGTAAATTATTCAAAAAATAATTTTTTACTGTCGCAAATTTTAATTACGCCAGGGATTGCCTTTTCTATAGTAAATTATTCAAAAAATAATTTTTTACTGTCGCAAATTTTAAGTGCGCCAGGGATTGCCTTTTCTATAGTAAATTATTCAAAAAATAATTTTATACTGTCGCAAAATTTAATTACGCCAGGGATTGACTTTTCTATAGTAAATTATTCAAAAAATAATTTTTTACTGTCGCAAATTTTAATTGCGCCAGGGATTGCCTTTTCTACAGTAAATTTTGCAAAAAATAATTTTTTACTATAGCAAATTGTAATTGCGCCAGGGATTGCCTTTTCTATAGTAAATTATTCAAAAAATAATTTTATACTGTCGCAAATTTTAATTACGCCATTGATTGACTTTTCTATAGTAAATTATTCAAAAAATAATTTTCTACTGTCGCAAATTTTAATTACGCCAGGGATTGCCTTTTCTATAGTAAATTATTCAAAAAATAATTTTATACTGTCGCAAATTTTAATTACGCCAGGGATTGCCTTTTCTATAGTAAATTATTCAAAAAATAATTTTTTACTGTCGAAAATTTTAATTGCGCCAGGGATTGCCTTTTCTATAGTAAATTATTCAAAAAATAATTTTTTACTGTCGCAAATTTCAAATGCGCCAGGGATTGCCTTTTCTACAGTAAATTTTGCAAAAAATAATTTTTTACTGTCGCAAATTTCAAATCCGCCAGGGATTGCCTTTTCTATAGTAAATTATTCAAAAAATAATTTTCTACTGTCGCAAATTTTAATTACGCCAGGGATTGCCTTTTCTATAGTATATTATTCAAAAAATAATTTTTTACTGTCGCAAATTTTAACTGCGCCAGGGATTGCCTTTTCTATAGTAAATTATTCAAAAAATAATTTTCTACTGTCGCAAATTTTAATTACGCCAGGGATTGCCTTTTCTATAGTAAATTATTCAAAAATAATTTTTTACTGTCGAAAATTTTAATTGCGCCAGGGATTGCCTTTTCTATAGTAAATTATTCAAAAAATAATTTTTTATTGTCGCAAATTTTAAGTGCGCCAGGGACTGCCTTTTCTATAGTAAATTATTCAAAAAATAATTTTCTATTGTCGCAAATTTTAATTACGCCAGGGATTGCCTTTTCTATAGTAAATTATTCAAAAAATAATTTTCTACTGTCGCAAATTTTAATTACGCCAGGGATTGCCTTTTCTATAGTAAATTATTCAAAAAATAATTTTCTACTGTCGCAAATTTTAATTACGCCAGAGATTGCCTTTTCTACAGTAAATTATTCAAAAAATAATTTTTTACTATCGCAAGTTTTAATTACGCCAGGGATTGCCTTTTCTATAGTAAATTTTGCAAAAAATAATTTTTTACTGTTGCAAATTTTAATTGCGACAGGGATTGCCTTTTCTATAGTAAATTATTCAAAAAATAATTTTATACTGTCGCAAATTGTAATTGCGCCAGGGATTGCCTTTTCTATAGTAAATTATTCAAAAAATAATTTTATACTGTCGCAAATTTTAATTACGCCAGGGATTGCCTTTTCTATAGTAAATTATTCAAAAAATAATTTTCTACTGTCGCAAATTTTAAGTGCACCAGCGATTGCCTTTTCTATAGTAAATTATTCAAAAAATAATTTTTTACTGTCGCAAATTTTAATTATGCCAGGGATTGCCTTTTCTATAGTAAATTATTCAAAAAATAATTTTCTACTGTCGCAAATTTTAATTACGCCAGGGATTGCCTTTTCTATAGTAAATTATTCAAAAAATAATTTTATACTGTCGCAAATTTTAATTACGCCAGGGATTGCATTTTCTATAGTAAATTATTCAAAAAATAATTTTTTACTGTCGCAAATTTTAATTGCGCCAGGGATTGCCTTTTCTATAGTAAATTATTCAAAAAATAATTTTTTACTGTCGCAAATTTCAAATCCGCCAGGGATTGCCTTTTCTACAGTAAATTTTGCAAAAAATAATTTTTTACTCTCGCAAATTTCAAATCCGCCAGGGATTGCCTTTTCTATAGTAAATTATTCAAAAAATAATTTTCTACTGTCGCAAATTTTAATTACGCCAGGGATTGCCTTTTCTATAGTAAATTATTCAAAAAATAATCTTTTACTGTCGCAAATTTTAATTGCGCCAGGGATTGCCTTTTCTATAGTAAATTATTCAAAAAATAATTTTTTACTGTCGCAAATTTTAATTACGCCAGGGATTGACTTTTCTATAGTAAATTATTCAAAAAATAATTTTTTATTGTCGCAAATTTTAAGTGCGCCAGGTATTGCCTTTTCTATAGTAAATTATTCAAAAAATAATTTTCTACTGTCGCAAATTTTAATTACGCCAGGGATTGCCTTTTCTATAGTAAATTATTCAAAAAATAATTTTCTACTGTCGCAAATTTTAATTACGCCAGGGATTGCCTTTTCTATAGTAAATTATTCAAAAAATAATTTTCTACTGTCGCAAATTTTAATTACGCCAGGGATTGCCTTTTCTACAGTAAATTATTCAAAAAATAATTTTTTACTATCGCAAGTTTTAATTACGCCAGGGATTGCCTTTTCTATAGTAAATTTTGCAAAAAAGAATTTTTTCTGTTGCAAATTTTAATTGCGCCAGGGATTGCCTTTTCTATAGTAAATTATTCAAAAAATAATTTTATACTGTCGCAAATTGTAATTGCGCCAGGGATTGCCTTTTCTATAGTAAATTATTCAAAAAATAATTTTATACTGTCGCAAATTTTAATTACGCCAGGGATTGCCTTTTCTATAATAAATTATTCAAAAAATAATTTTTTACTGTCGCAAATTTCAAGTGTGCCAGGGATTGCCTTTTCTATAGTAAATTATTCAAAAAATAATTTTTTACTGTCGCAAATTTTGATTACGCCAGGGATTGCCTTTTCTATAGTAAATTATTCAAAAAATAATTTTTTACTGTCGCAAATTTTAAGTGCGCCAGGGATTGCCTTTTCTATAGTAAATTATTCAAAAAATAATTTTCTACTGTCGCAAATTTTAAGTGTGCCAGGGATTGCCTTTTCTATAGTAAATTTTGCAAAAAATAATTTTTTACTGTCGCAAATTTTAATTGCGCCAGGGATTGCCTTTTCTATAGTAAATTATTCAAAAAATAATTTTCTACTGTCGCAAATTTTAATTACGCCAGGGATTGCCTTTTCTATAGTAAATTATTCAAAAAATAATTTTCTATTGTCGCAAATTTTAATTACGCCAGGGATTGCCTTTTCTATAGTAAATTATTCAAAAAATAATTTTCTACTGTCGCAAATTTTAATTACGCCAGGGATTGCCTTTTCTATAGTAAATTATTTAAAAAATAATTTTCTACTGTCGCAAATTTTAATTACGCCACGGATTGCCTTTTCTATAGTAAATTGTTCAAAAAATAATTTTTTACTGTCGCAAATTTTAAGTGCGCCAGGGATTGCCTTTTCTATAGTAAATTATTCAAAAAATAATTTTTTACCGTCGCAAGTTTTAAGTGCGCCAGGGATTGCCTTTTCTATAGTAAATTATTCAAAAAATAATTTTATACTGTCGCAAATTGTAATTGCGCCAGGGATTGCCCGTTCTATAGTAAATTATTCAAAAAATAATTTTATACTGTAGCAAATTTTAATAACGCCAGGAATTGCCTTTTCTATAGTAAATTATTCAAAAAATAATTTTTTACTGTCGCAAATTTTAATTGCGCCAGGGATTGCCTTTTCTATAGTAAATTATTCAAAAAATTATTTGTTACTGTCGCAAATTTTAATTACGCCAGGGATTGCCTTTTCTATAGTAAATTATTAAAAAAATAATTTTTTACTGGCGCAAATTTTAATTGCGCCAGGGATTGCCTTTTCTATAGTAAATTATTCAAAAAATAATTTTTTACTATCGCAAGTTTTAATTGCGCCAGGGATTGCCTTTTCTCTAGTAAATTATTCAAAAAATAATTTTTTACTGTCGCAAATTTCAAATCCGCCAGGGATTGCCTTTTCTATAGTAAATTATTCAAAAAATAATTTTCTACTGTCGCAAATTTTAATTGCGCCAGGGATTGCCTTTTCTATAGTAAATTATTCAAAAAATAATTTTATACTGTCGCAAATTTTAATTACGCCAGGGATTGCCTTTTCTATAGTAAATTATTCAAAAAATAATTTTTTACTGTCGCAAATTTTAAGTGCGCCAGGGATTGCATTTTCTATAGTAAATTATTCAAAAAATAATTTTTTACTGTCGCAAATTTTAATTACGCCAGGGATTGCCTTTTCTATAGTAAATTATTCAAAAAATAATTTTTTACTGTCGCAAATTTTAAGTGCGCCAGGGATTGCCTTTTCTATAGTAAATTATTCAAAAAATAATTTTATACTGTCGCAAAATTTAATTACGCCAGGGATTGACTTTTCTATAGTAAATTATTCAAAAAATAATTTTTTACTGTACGCGCAAATTTTAATTGCGCCAGGGATTGCCTTTTCTACAGTAAATTTTGCAAAAAATAATTTTTTACTATAGCAAATTGTAATTGCGCCAGGGATTGCCTTTTCTATAGTAAATTATTCAAAAAATAATTTTATACTGTCGCAAATTTTAATTACGCCATTGATTGACTTTTCTATAGTAAATTATTCAAAAAATAATTTTCTACTGTCGCAAATTTTAATTACGCCAGGGATTGCCTTTTCTATAGTAAATTATTCAAAAAATAATTTTATACTGTCGCAAATTTTAATTACGCCAGGGATTGCCTTTTCTATAGTAAATTATTCAAAAAATAATTTTTTACTGTCGAAAATTTTAATTGCGCCAGGGATTGCCTTTTCTATAGTAAATTATTCAAAAAATAATTTTTTACTGTCGCAAATTTCAAATGCGCCAGGTATTGCCTTTTCTACAGTAAATTTTGCAAAAAATAATTTTTTACTGTCGCAAATTTCAAATCCGCCAGGGATTGCCTTTTCTATAGTAAATTATTCAAAAAATAATTTTCTACTGTCGCAAATTTTAATTACGCCAGGGATTGCCTTTTCTATAGTATATTATTCAAAAAATAATTTTTTACTGTCGCAAATTTTAATTGCGCCAGGGATTGCCTTTTCTATAGTAAATTATTCAAAAAATAATTTTCTACTGTCGCAAGTTTTAATTACGCCAGGGATTGCCTTTTCTATAGTAAATTATTCAAAAATAATTTTTTACTGTCGAAAATTTTAATTGCGCCAGGGATTGCCTTTTCTATAGTAAATTATTCAAAAAATAATTTTTTATTGTCGCAAATTTTAAGTGCGCCAGGGACTGCCTTTTCTATAGTAAATTATTCAAAAAATAATTTTCTATTGTCGCAAATTTTAATTACGCCAGGGATTGCCTTTTCTATAGTAAATTATTCAAAAAATAATTTTCTACTGTCGCAAATTTTAATTACGCCAGGGATTGCCTTTTCTATAGTAAATTATTCAAAAAATAATTTTCTACTGTCGCAAATTTTAATTACGCCAGAGATTGCCTTTTCTACAGTAAATTATTCAAAAAATAATTTTTTACTATCGCAAGTTTTAATTACGCCAGGGATTGCCTTTTCTATAGTAAATTTTGCAAAAAATAATTTTTTACTGTTGCAAATTTTAATTGCGACAGGGATTGCCTTTTCTATAGTAAATTATTCAAAAAATAATTTTATACTGTCGCAAATTGTAATTGCGCCAGGGATTGCCTTTTCTATAGTAAATTATTCAAAAAATAATTTATACTGTCGCAAATTTTAATTACGCCAGGGATTGCCTTTTCTATAGTAAATTATTCAAAAAATAATTTTCTACTGTCGCAAATTTTAAGTGCACCAGGGATTGCCTTTTCTATAGTAAATTATTCAAAAAATAATTTTTTACTGTCGCAAATTTTAATTATGCCAGGGATTGCCTTTTCTATAGTAAATTATTCAAAAAATAATTTTCTACTGTCGCAAATTTTAATTACGCCAGGGATTGCCTTTTCTATAGTAAATTATTCAAAAAATAATTTTATACTGTCGCAAATTTTAATTACGCCAGGGATTGCCTTTTCTATAGTAAATTATTCAAAAAATAATTTTTTACTGTCGCTAATTTTAATTGCGCCAGGGATTGCCTTTTCTATAGTAAATTATTCAAAAATAATTTTTTACTGTCGCAAATTTCAAATCCGCCAGGGATTGCCTTTTCTACAGTAAATTTTGCAAAAAATAATTTCTTACTCTCGCAAATTTCAAATCCGCCAGGGATTGCCTTTTCTATAGTAAATTATTCAAAAAATAATTTTTTACTGTCGCAAATTTTAAGTGCGCCAGGGATTGCCTTTTCTATAGTAAATTATTCAAAAAATAATTTTCTACTGTCGCAAATTTTAAGTGTGCCAGGGATTGCCTTTTCTATAGTAAATTTTGCAAAAAATAATTTTTTACTGTCGCAAATTTTAATTGCGCCAGGGATTGCCTTTTCTATAGTAAATTATTCAAAAAATAATTTTCTACTGTCGCAAATTTTAATTACGCCAGGGATTGCCTTTTCTATAGTAAATTATTCAAAAAATAATTTTCTATTGTCGCAAATTTTAATTACGCCAGGGATTGCCTTTTCTATAGTAAATTATTCAAAAAATAATTTTCTACTGTCGCAAATTTTAATTACGCCAGGGATTGCCTTTTCTATAGTAAATTATTTAAAAAATAATTTTCTACTGTCGCAAATTTTAATTACGCCACGGATTGCCTTTTCTATAGTAAATTGTTCAAAAAATAATTTTTTACTGTCGCAAATTTTAAGTGCGCCAGGGATTGCCTTTTCTATAGTAAATTATTCAAAAAATAATTTTTTACCGTCGCAAGTTTTAAGTGCGCCAGGGATTGCCTTTTCTATAGTAAATTATTCAAAAAATAATTTTATACTGTCGCAAATTGTAATTGCGCCAGGGATTGCCCGTTCTATAGTAAATTATTCAAAAAATAATTTTATACTGTAGCAAATTTTAATAACGCCAGGAATTGCCTTTTCTATAGTAAATTATTCAAAAAATAATTTTTTACTGTCGCAAATTTTAATTGCGCCAGGGATTGCCTTTTCTATAGTAAATTATTCAAAAAATTATTTGTTACTGTCGCAAATTTTAATTACGCCAGGGATTGCCTTTTCTATAGTAAATTATTAAAAAAATAATTTTTTACTGGCGCAAATTTTAATTGCGCCAGGGATTGCCTTTTCTATAGTAAATTATTCAAAAAATAATTTTTTACTATCGCAAGTTTTAATTGCGCCAGGGATTGCCTTTTCTCTAGTAAATTATTCAAAAAATAATTTTTTACTGTCGCAAATTTCAAATCCGCCAGGGATTGCCTTTTCTATAGTAAATTATTCAAAAAATAATTTTCTACTGTCGCAAATTTTAATTGCGCCAGGGATTGCCTTTTCTATAGTAAATTATTCAAAAAATAATTTTATACTGTCGCAAATTTTAATTACGCCAGGGATTGCCTTTTCTATAGTAAATTATTCAAAAAATAATTTTTTACTGTCGCAAATTTTAAGTGCGCCAGGGATTGCATTTTCTATAGTAAATTATTCAAAAAATAATTTTTTACTGTCGCAAATTTTAATTACGCCAGGGATTGCCTTTTCTATAGTAAATTATTCAAAAAATAATTTTTTACTGTCGCAAATTTTAAGTGCGCCAGGGATTGCCTTTTCTATAGTAAATTATTCAAAAAATAATTTTATACTGTCGCAAAATTTAATTACGCCAGGGATTGACTTTTCTATAGTAAATTATTCAAAAAATAATTTTTTACTGTCGCAAATTTTAATTGCGCCAGGGATTGCCTTTTCTACAGTAAATTTTGCAAAAAATAATTTTTTACTATAGCAAATTGTAATTGCGCCAGGGATTGCCTTTTCTATAGTAAATTATTCAAAAAATAATTTTATACTGTCGCAAATTTTAATTACGCCATTGATTGACTTTTCTATAGTAAATTATTCAAAAAATAATTTTCTACTGTCGCAAATTTTAATTACGCCAGGGATTGCCTTTTCTATAGTAAATTATTCAAAAAATAATTTTATACTGTCGCAAATTTTAATTACGCCAGGGATTGCCTTTTCTATAGTAAATTATTCAAAAAATAATTTTTTACTGTCGAAAATTTTAATTGCGCCAGGGATTGCCTTTTCTATAGTAAATTATTCAAAAAATAATTTTTTACTGTCGCAAATTTCAAATGCGCCAGGTATTGCCTTTTCTACAGTAAATTTTGCAAAAAATAATTTTTTACTGTCGCAAATTTCAAATCCGCCAGGGATTGCCTTTTCTATAGTAAATTATTCAAAAAATAATTTTCTACTGTCGCAAATTTTAATTACGCCAGGGATTGCCTTTTCTATAGTATATTATTCAAAAAATAATTTTTTACTGTCGCAAATTTTAATTGCGCCAGGGATTGCCTTTTCTATAGTAAATTATTCAAAAAATAATTTTCTACTGTCGCAAGTTTTAATTACGCCAGGGATTGCCTTTTCTATAGTAAATTATTCAAAAATAATTTTTTACTGTCGAAAATTTTAATTGCGCCAGGGATTGCCTTTTCTATAGTAAATTATTCAAAAAATAATTTTTTATTGTCGCAAATTTTAAGTGCGCCAGGGACTGCCTTTTCTATAGTAAATTATTCAAAAAATAATTTTCTATTGTCGCAAATTTTAATTACGCCAGGGATTGCCTTTTCTATAGTAAATTATTCAAAAAATAATTTTCTACTGTCGCAAATTTTAATTACGCCAGGGATTGCCTTTTCTATAGTAAATTATTCAAAAAATAATTTTCTACTGTCGCAAATTTTAATTACGCCAGAGATTGCCTTTTCTACAGTAAATTATTCAAAAAATAATTTTTTACTATCGCAAGTTTTAATTACGCCAGGGATTGCCTTTTCTATAGTAAATTTTGCAAAAAATAATTTTTTACTGTTGCAAATTTTAATTGCGACAGGGATTGCCTTTTCTATAGTAAATTATTCAAAAAATAATTTTATACTGTCGCAAATTGTAATTGCGCCAGGGATTGCCTTTTCTATAGTAAATTATTCAAAAAATAATTTTATACTGTCGCAAATTTTAATTACGCCAGGGATTGCCTTTTCTATAGTAAATTATTCAAAAAATAATTTTCTACTGTCGCAAATTTTAAGTGCACCAGGGATTGCCTTTTCTATAGTAAATTATTCAAAAAATAATTTTTTACTGTCGCAAATTTTAATTATGCCAGGGATTGCCTTTTCTATAGTAAATTATTCAAAAAATAATTTTCTACTGTCGCAAATTTTAATTACGCCAGGGATTGCCTTTTCTATAGTAAATTATTCAAAAAATAATTTTATACTGTCGCAAATTTTAATTACGCCAGGGATTGCCTTTTCTATAGTAAATTATTCAAAAAATAATTTTTTACTGTCGCTAATTTTAATTGCGCCAGGGATTGCCTTTTCTATAGTAAATTATTCAAAAAATAATTTTTTACTGTCGCAAATTTCAAATCCGCCAGGGATTGCCTTTTCTACAGTAAATTTTGCAAAAAATAATTTCTTACTCTCGCAAATTTCAAATCCGCCAGGGATTGCCTTTTCTATAGTAAATTATTCAAAAAATAATTTTCTACTGTCGCAAATTTTAATTACGCCAGGGATTGCCTTTTCTATAGTAAATTATTCAAAAAATAATCTTTTACTGTCGCAAATTTTAATTGCGCCAGGGATTGCCTTTTCTATAGTAAATTATTCAAAAAATAATTTTTTACTGTCGCAAATTTTAATTACGCCAGGGATTGACTTTTCTATAGTAAATTATTCAAAAAATAATTTTTTATTGTCGCAAATTTTAAGTGCGCCAGGTATTGCCTTTTCTATAGTAAATTATTCAAAAAATAATTTTCTACTGTCGCAAATTTTAATTACGCCAGGGATTGCCTTTTCTATAGTAAATTATTCAAAAAATAATTTTCTACTGTCGCAAATTTTAATTACGCCAGGGATTGCCTTTTCTATAGTAAATTATTCAAAAAATAATTTTCTACTGTCGCAAATTTTAATTACGCCAGGTATTGCCTTTTCTACAGTAAATTATTCAAAAAATAATTTTTTACTATCGCAAGTTTTAATTACGCCAGGGATTGCCTTTTCTATAGTAAATTTTGCAAAAAAGAATTTTTTCTGTTGCAAATTTTAATTGCGCCAGGGATTGCCTTTTCTATAGTAAATTATTCAAAAAATAATTTTATACTGTCGCAAATTGTAATTGCGCCAGGGATTGCCTTTTCTATAGTAAATTATTCAAAAAATAATTTTATACTGTCGCAAATTTTAATAAAGCCAGGGATTGCCTTTTCTATAATAAATTATTCAAAAAATAATTTTTTACTGTCGCAAATTTCAAGTGTGCCAGGGATTGCCTTTTCTATAGTAAATTATTCAAAAAATAATTTTTTACTGTCGCAAATTTTGATTACGCCAGGGATTGCCTTTTCTATAGTAAATTATTCAAAAAATAATTTTTTACTGTCGCAAATTTTAAGTGCGCCAGGGATTGCCTTTTCTATAGTAAATTATTCAAAAAATAATTTTCTACTGTCGCAAATTTTAAGTGTGCCAGGGATTGCCTTTTCTATAGTAAATTTTGCAAAAAATAATTTTTTACTGTCGCAAATTTTAATTGCGCCAGGGATTGCCTTTTCTATAGTAAATTATTCAAAAAATAATTTTCTACTGTCGCAAATTTTAATTACGCCAGGGATTGCCTTTTCTATAGTAAATTATTCAAAAAATAATTTTCTACTGTCGCAAATTTTAATTACGCCAGGGATTGCCTTTTCTATAGTAAATTATTCAAAAAATAATTTTTTTACTATCGCAAATTGTAATTGCGCCAGGGATTGCCTTTTCTATAGTAAATTATTCAAAAAATAATTTTTTACTGTCGCAAATTTTAAGTGCGCCAGGGATTGCCTTTTCTATAGTAAATTATTCAAAAAATAATTTTTTACTGTCGCAAATTTTAATTACGCCAGGGATTGCCTTTTCTATAGTAAATTATTCAAAAAATAATTTTTTACTTTCGCAAATTTTAATTGCGCCAGGGATTGCCTTTTCTACAGTAAATTTTGCAAAAAATAATTTTTTACTATCGCAAATTGTAATTGCGCCAGGGATTGCCTTTTCTATAGTAAATTATTCAAAAAATAATTTTATACTGTCGCAAATTTTAATTACGCCAGGGATTGCCTTTTCTATAGTAAATTATTCAAAAAATAATTTTCTACTGTCGCAAATTTTAATTACGCCAGGGATTGCCTTTTCTATAGTAAATTATTCAAAAAATAATTTTATACTGTCGCAAATTTTAATTACGCCAGGGATTGCCTTTTCTATAGTAAATTATTCAAACAATAATTTTTTACTGTCGCAAATTTTAATTGCGCCAGGGATTGCCTTTTCTATAGTAAATTATTCAAAAAATAATTTTTTACTGTCGCAAATTTCAAATCCGCCAGGGATTGCCTTTTCTACAGTAAATTTTGCAAAAAATAATTTTTTACTGTCGCAAATTTTAAGTGCGCCAGGGATTGCCTTTTCTATAGTAAATTATTCAAAACATAATTTTTTACTGTCGCAAATTTTAATTGCGCCAGGGATTGCCTTTTCTATAGTAAATTATTCAAAAAATATTTTTTTACTGTCGCAAATTTTAATTACGCCAGGGATTGCCTTTTCTATAGTAAATTATTCAAAAAATAATTTTTTACTGTCGCAAATTTTAAGTGCGCCAGGGATTGCCTTTTCTATAGTAAATTATTCAAAAAATAATTTTTTACTGTCGCAAATTTTAAGTGCGCCAGGGATTGCCTTTTCTATAGTAAATTATTCAAAAAATAATTTTATACTGTCGCAAATTTTAAATACGCCAGGGATTGCCTTTTCTATAGTAAATTATTCAAAAGTAATTTTTTACTGTCGCAAATTTTAATTGCGCCAGGGATGGCCTTTTCTATAGTAAATTATTCAAAAAATAATTTTTTACTGTCGCAAATTTCAAATCCGCCAGGGATTGCCTTTTCTATAGTAAATTATTCAAAAAATAATTTTTTACTGTCGCAAATTTTAAATATCCCAGGGATTGCCTTTTCTATAGTAAATTTCTCACAAATTAATTTTTTACTGTCGCAAATTTTAAATACGCCAGGGATTGCCTTTTCTATAGTAAATTATTCAAAAAATAATTTTTTACTGTCGCAAATTTCAAATCCGCCAGGGATTGCCTTTTCTATAGTAAATTATTCAAAAAATAATTTTCTACTGTCGCAAATTTTAATTACGACAGGGATTGCCTTTTCTATAGTAAATTATTCAAAAAATAATTTTCTACTGTCGCAAATTTTAATTACGCCAGGGATTGCCTTTTCTATAGTAAATTATTCAAAAAATAATTTTCAACTGTCGCAAATTATAAGTGCGCCAAGGATTGCCTTTTCTATAGTAAATTATTCAAAAAATAATTTTCAACTGTCGCAAATTCTAATTACGCCAGGGATTGCCTTTTCTATAGTAAATTTTGCAAAAAATAATTTTTTACTATCGCAAATTTTAATTGCGCCAGGGATTGCCTTTTCTATAGTAAATTATTCAAAAAATAATTTTTTACTGTCGCAAATTTTAAATCCGCCAGGGATTGCCTTTTCTATAGTAAATTATTCAAAAAATAATTTTTTGCTGTCGCAAATTTTAAATCCGCCAGGGATTGCCTTTTCTATAGTAAATTATTCAAAAAATAATTTTCAACTGTCGCAAATTTTAAATCCGCCAGGGATTGGCTTTTCTATAGTAAATTATTCAAAAAATAATTTTCAACTGTCGCAAATTTTAATTACGCCAGGGATTGCCTTTTCTATAGTAAATTATTCAAAAAATAATTTTCAATTGTCGCAAATTTTATTTACGCCAGGGGTTGCCTTTTCTATAGTAAATTTTGCAAAAAATAATTTTTTACTATCGCAAATTTTAACTGCGCCAGGGATTGCCTTTTCTATAGTAAATTATTCAAAAAATAATTTTATACTGTCGCAAATTTTAATTACGCCAGGGATTGCCTTTTCTATAGTAAATTATTCAAAAAATAATTTTCAACTGTCGCAAATTTTAAATACGCCAGGGATTGCCTTTTCTATAGTAAATTATTCAAAAAATAATTTTCTACTGTCGCAAATTTTAATTACGGCAGGGATTGCCTTTTCTATAGTAAAATATTCAAAAAATAATTTTTTACTCTCGCAAATTTTAATTACGCCAGGGATTGCCTTTTCTATAGTAAATTATTCAAAAAATAATTTTTTACTCTCGCAAATTTTAATTACGCCAGGGATTGCTTTTCTATAGTAAATTATTCAAAAAATAATTTTCTCCTGTCGCAAATTTTAAGTGCGCCAGGGATTGCCTTTTCTATAGTAAATTATTCAAAAAATAATTTTCTACTGTCGCAATCCCTGGCGTAATTAAAATTTGCGAAAGTTGAACATTATTTTTTGAATAATTTACTATATAAAAGGCAATCCCTGGCGCAATTAAAATTTGCGACAGTTGAAAATTATTTTATGAATAATTTACTGTAGAAAAGGCAATCCCTGGGATATTTGAAATTTGCGACAGTAAAAAATTATTTTTTGAATAATTTACTATAGAAAAGGCAATCCCTGGCGCAATTACAATTTGCGACAGTAAAAAATTATTTTTTGAATAATTTACTATAGAAAAGGCAATCCCTGGCGCACTTAAAATTTGCGACAGTAGAAAATTATTTTTTGAATAATTTACTATAGAAAAGGCAATCCCTGGCGTAATTAAAATTTGCGACAGTATAAAATTATTTCTTGAATAATTTACTATAGAAAAGGCAATCCCTGGCGTATTTAAAATTTGCGACAGTAAGATATTATTTTTTGAATAATTTACTGTAGAAAAGGCAATCCCTGGGATATTTAAAATTTGCGACAGTAAAAAATTATTTTTTGAATAATTTACTATAGAAAAGGCAATCCCTGGCGTAATTAAAATTTGCGACAGTAAAAAATTATTTTTTGAATAATTTACTATAGAAAAGGCAATCCCTGGCGCAATTACAATTTGCGACAGTAAAAAATTATTTTTTGAATAATTTACTATAGAAAAGGCAATCCCTGGCGCACTTAAAATTTGCGACAGTAAAAAATTATTTTTTGAATAATTTACTATAGAAAAGGCAATCCCTGGCGTAATTAAAATTTGCGACAGTAAAAAATTATTTTTTGAATAATTTACTATAGAAAAGGCAATCCCTGGCGCACGTAAAATTTGCGACAGTAAAAAATTATTTTTTGAATAATTTACTATAGAAAAGGCAATCCCTGGCGTAATTAAAATTTGCGACAGTAAAAAATTATTTTTTGAATAATTTACTATAGAAAAGGCAATCCCTGGCGCACTTAAAATTTGCGACAGTAAAAAATTATTTTTTGAATAATTTACTATAGGAAAGGCAATCCCTGGCGTAATTAAAATTTGCGACAGTATAAAATTATTTTTTGAATAATTTACTATAGAAAAGGCAATCCCTGGTGCAATTAAAATTTGCGACAGTAGAAAATTATTTTTTGAATAATTTACTATAGAAAAGGCAATCCCTGGCGTATTTAAAATTTGCGACAGTAAAAAATTATTTTTTGAATAATTTACTATAGAAAAGGCAATCCCTGGCGCAATTACAATTTGCGACAGTATAAAATTATTTTTTGAATAATTTACTATAGAAAAGGCAATCCCTGGCGCAATTAAAATTTGCGACAGTAAAAAATTATTTTTTGAATAATTTACTATAGAAAAGGCAATAACTAGCGTAATTAAAACTTGCGATAGTAAAAAATTATTTTTTGCAAAATTTACTGTAGAAAAGGCAATCCCTGGCGCAATTAAAACTTGCGATAGTAAAAAATTATTTCTTGAATAATTTACTATAGAAAAGGCAATCCCTGGCGTAATTAAAATTTGCGACAGTAAAAAATTATTTTTTGAATAATTTACTATAGAAAAGGCAATCCCTGGCGCACGTAAAATTTGCGACAGTAAAAAATTATTTTTTGAATAATTTACTATAGAAAAGGCAATCCCTGGCGTAATTAAAATTTGCGACAGTAAAAAATTATTTTTTGAATAATTTACTATAGAAAAGGCAATCCCTGGCGCACTTAAAATTTGCGACAGTAAAAAATTATTTTTTGAATAATTTACTATAGGAAAGGCAATCCCTGGCGTAATTAAAATTTGCGACAGTATAAAATTATTTTTTGAATAATTTACTATAGAAAAGGCAATCCCTGGTGCAATTAAAATTTGTGAGAGTATCAAATTATTTTTTGAATAATTTACTATAGAATAGGCAATCCCTGGCGTAATTAAAATTTGCGACAGTTGAAAATTATTTTTTGAATAATTTACTGTAGAAAAGGCAATCCCTGGTATATTTGAAATTTGCGACAGTAAAAAATTATTTTTTGAATAATTTACTATAGAAAAGGCAATCCCTGGCGCAATTACAATTTGCGACAGTAAAAAATTATTTTTTGAATAATTTACTATAGAAAAGGCAATCCCTGGGGCACTTAAAATTTGCGACAGTAGAAAATTATTTTTTGAATAATTTACTATAGAAAAGGCAATCCCTGGCGCACTTAAAATTTGCGACAGTATAAAATTATTTTTTGAATAATTTACTATAGAAAAGGCTATCCCTGGCGTAATTAAAATTTGCGACAGTAGAAAATTATTTTTTGAATAATTTACTATAGAAAAGGCAATCCCTGGCGGATTTGAAATTTGCGACAGTAAAAAATTATTTTTTGAATAATTTACTATAGAAAAGGCAATCCCTGGCGTAATTAAAATTTGCGACAGTTGAAAATTATTTTTTGAATAATTTACTATAGAAAAGGCAATCCCTGGCGTAATTAAAATTTGCGACAGTATAAAATTATTTCTTGAATAATTTACTATAGAAAAGGCAATCCCTGGCGTATTTAAAATTTGCGACAGTAAGAAATTATTTTTTGAATAATTTACTGTAAAAAAGGCAATCCCTGGGATATTTAAAATTTGCGACAGTAAAAAATTATTTTTTGAATAATTTACTATAGAAAAGGCAATCCCTGGCGTAATTAAAATTTGCGACAGTAAAAAATTATTTTTTGAATAATTTACTATAGAAAAGGCAATCCCTGGCGCAATTACAATTTGCGACAGTAAAAAATTATTTTTTGAATAATTTACTATAGAAAAGGCAATCCCTGGCGCACTTAAAATTTGCGACAGTAAAAAATTATTTTTTGAATAATTTACTATAGAAAAGGCAATCCCTGGCGTAATTAAAATTTGCGACAGTAAAAAATTATTTTTTGAATAATTTACTATAGAAAAGGCAATCCCTGGCGCACGTAAAATTTGCGACAGTAAAAAATTATTTTTTGAATAATTTACTATAGAAAAGGCAATCCCTGGCGTAATTAAAATTTGCGACAGTAAAAAATTATTTTTTGAATAATTTACTATAGAAAAGGCAATCCCTGGCGCACTTAAAATTTGCGACAGTAAAAAATTATTTTTTGAATAATTTACTATAGGAAAGGCAATCCCTGGCGTAATTAAAATTTGCGACAGTATAAAATTATTTTTTGAATAATTTACTATAGAAAAGGCAATCCCTGGTGCAATTAAAATTTGCGACAGTAGAAAATTATTTTTTGAATAATTTACTATAGAAAAGGCAATCCCTGACGTATTTAAAATTTGTGACAGTAAAAAATTATTTTTTGAATAATTTACTTTAGAAAAGGCAATCCCTGGCGCAATTAAAACTTGCGATAGTAAAAAATTATTTTTTGAATAATTAACTATAGAAAAGGCAATCCCTGGCGTAATTAAAATTTGCGACAGTAGAAAATTATTTTTTGAATAATTTACTGTAGAAAAGGCAATCCCTGGCGGATTTGAAATTTGCGACAGTAGAAAATTATTTTTTGAATAATTTACTATAGAAAAGGCAATCCCTGGCGGAATTAAAATTTGCGACAATAGAAAATTATTTTTTTGAATAATTTACTATAGAAAAGGCAATCCCCGGCGGATTTGAAATTTGCGACAGTAAAAAATTATTTTTTGAATAATTTACTATAGAAAAGGCAATCCCTGGCGTAATTAAAATTTGCGACAGTAGAAAATTATTTTTTGAATAATTTACTATAGAAAAGGCAATCCCTGGCGTAATTAAAATTTGCGACAGTAGAAAATTATTTTTTGAATAATTTACTGTAGAAAAGGCAATCCCTGGCGTAATTAAAATTTGCGACAGTAGAAAATTATTTTTTGAATAATTTACTATAGAAAAGGCAATCCCTGGCGTATTTAAAATTTGCGACAGTAAAAAATTATTTTTTGAATAATTTACTATAGAAAAGGCAATCCCTGGCGCAATTACAATTTGCGACAGTATAAAATTATTTTTTGAATAATTTACTATAGAAAAGGCAATCCCTGGCGGATTTGAAATTTGCGACAGTAAAAAATTATTTTTTGAATAATTTACTATAGAAAAGGCAATCCCTGGCGTAATTAAAATTTGCGACAGTAGAAAATTATTTTTTGAATAATTTACTATAGAAAAGGCAATCCCTGGCGTATTTAAAATTTGCGACAGTAAAAAATTATTTTTTGAATAATTTACTTTAGAAAAGGCAATCCCTGGCGCAATTACAATTTGCGACAGTATAAAATTATTTTTTGAATAATTTACTATAGAAAAGGCAATCCCTGGCGCAATTAAAATTTGCGACAGTAAAAAATTATTTTTTGAATAATTTACTATAGAAAAGGCAATAACTAGCGTAATTAAAATTTGCGACAGTAGAAAATTATTTTTTGAATAATTTACTATAGAAAAGGCAATCCCTGGCGGATTTGAAATTTGCGACAGTAGAAAATTATTTTTTGAATAATTTACTATAGAAAAGGCAATCCCTGGCGGAATTAAAATTTGCGACAATAGAAAATTATTTTTTTGAATAATTTACTATAGAAAAGGCAATCCCCGGCGGATTTGAAATTTGCGACAGTAAAAAATTATTTTTTGAATAATTTACTATAGAAAAGGCAATCCCTGGCGTAATTAAAATTTGCGACAGTAGAAAATTATTTTTTGAATAATTTACTATAGAAAAGGCAATCCCTGGCGTAATTAAAATTTGCGACAGTAGAAAATTATTTTTTGAATAATTTACTGTAGAAAAGGCAATCCCTGGCGTAATTAAAATTTGCGACAGTAGAAAATTATTTTTTGAATAATTTACTATAGAAAAGGCAATCCCTGGCGTATTTAAAATTTGCGACAGTAAAAAATTATTTTTTGAATAATTTACTATAGAAAAGGCAATACCTGGCGCAATTACAATTTGCGACAGTATAAAATTATTTTTTGAATAATTTACTATAGAAAAGGCAATCCCTGGCGGATTTGAAATTTGCGACAGTAAAAAATTATTTTTTGAATAATTTACTATAGAAAAGGCAATCCCTGGCGTAATTAAAATTTGCGACAGTAGAAAATTATTTTTTGAATAATTTACTATAGAAAAGGCAATCCTTGGCGTAATTAAAATTCGCGACAGTAAAAAATTATTTTTTGAATAATTTACTATAGAAAAGGCAATCCCTGGCGTAATTAAAATTTGTGACAGTATAAAATTATTTTTTGAATAATTTACTATAGAAAAGGCAATCCCTGGCGTAATTAAAATTTGCGACAGTTGAAAATTATTTTTTGAATAATTTACTGTAGAAAAGGCAATCCCTGGGATATTTGAAATTTGCGACAGTAAAAAATTATTTTTTGAATAATTTACTATAGAAAAGGCAATCCCTGGCGCAATTACAATTTGCGACAGTAAAAAATTATTTTTTGAATAATTTACTATAGAAAAGGCAATCCCTGGCGCACTTAAAATTTGCGACAGTAGAAAATTATTTTTTGAATAATTTACTATAGAAAAGGCAATCCCTGGCGCACTTAAAATTTGCGAGAGTATAAAATTATTTTTTGAATAATTTACTATAGAAAAGGCTATCCCTGGCGTAATTAAAATTTGCGACAGTAGAAAATTATTTTTTGAATAATTTACTATAGAAAAGGCAATCCTTGGCGGATTTGAAATTTGCGACAGTAAAAAATTATTTTTTGAATAATTTACTATAGAAAAGGCAATCCCTGGCGTAATTAAAATTTGCGACAGTTGAAAATTATTTTTTGAATAATTTACTATAGAAAAGGCAATCCCTGGCGTAATTAAAATTTGCGACAGTATAAAATTATTTCTTGAATAATTTACTATAGAAAAGGCAATCCCTGGCGTATTTAAAATTTGCGACAGTAAGAAATTATTTTTTGAATAATTTACTGTAGAAAAGGCAATCCCTGGGTTATTTAAAATTTGCGAGAGAAAAAAATTATTTTTTGAATAATTTACTATAGAAAAGGCAATCCCTGGCGTAATTAAAATTTGCGACAGTAGAAAATTATTTTTTTGCAAAATTTACTATAGAAAAGGCAATCCCTGGCGCACTTAAAATTTGCGACAGTAAAAAATTATTTTTTGAATAATTTACTATAGAAAAGGCAATCCCTGGGATATTTTAAATTTCCGACAGTTGAAAATTATTTTTTGAATAATTTACGATAGAAAAGGCAATCCCTGGCGTAATTAAAATTTGCGACAGTTGAAAATTATTTTTTGAATAATTTACTAAAGAAAAGGCAATCCCTGGCGTAATTAAAATTTGCGACAGTAGAAAATTATTTTTTGAATAATTTACTATAGAAAAGGCAATCCCTGGCGTAATTAAAATTTGCGACAGTAGAAAATTATTTTTTGAATAATTTACTATAGAAAAGGCAATCCCTGGGATATTTAAAATTTAAGACAGTAAAAAATTATTTTTTGAAAAATTTACTATAGAAAAGGCAATCCCTGGCGTAATTAAAATTTGCGACAGTAGAAAATTATTTTTTGAATAATTTACTATAGAAAAGGCAATCCCTGGCGTAATTAAAATTTGCGACAGTAAAAAATTAATATTTTGAATAATTTACTATAGAAAAGGCAATCCCTGGCGGATTTGAAATTTGCGACAGTTGAAAATTATTTTTTGAATAATTTACTATAGAAAAGGCAATCCCTGGCGTAATTAAAATTTGCGACAGTAAAAAATTAATATTTTGAATAATTTACTATAGAAAAGGCAATCCCTGGCGCAATTAAAATTTGCGAGAGTAGAAAATTATTTTTTGTATAATTTACTATAGAAAAGGCAATCCCTGGCGTAATTAAAATTTGCGACAGTAGAAAATTATTTTTTGAATAATTTACTATAGAAAAGGCAATCCCTGGCGCACTTAAAATTTGCGACAGTTGAAAATTATTTTTTGAATAATTTGCTATAGAAAAGGCAATCCCTGGCGTATTTAAAATTTGCGACAGTAAGAAATTATTTTTTGAATAATTTACTATAGAAAAGGCAATCCCTGGCGCAATTAAAATTTGCGATAGTAAAAAATTATTTTTTGAATAATTTACTATAGAAAAGGCAATACCTGGCGTAATTAAAATTTGCGACAATATAAAATTATTTTTTGAATAATTTACTATAGAAAAGGCAATCCCTGGGATATGTAAAATTTGCGACAGTAGAAAATTATTTTTTGCAAAATTTACTATAGAAAAGGCAATCCCTGGCGTAATTAAAATTTGCGACAGTAGAAAATTATTTTTTGAATAATTTACTATAGGAAAGGCAATCCCTGGCGGATTTGAAATTCGCGACAGTTGAAAATTATTTTTTGAATAATTTACTATAGAAAAGGCAATCCCTGGCGTAATTAAAATTTGCGACAGTAAAAAATTAATATTTTGAATAATTTACTATACAAAAGGCAATCCCTGGCGTAATTAAAATTTGCGACAGTAGAAAATTATTTTTTGAATAATTTACTATAGAAAAGGCAATCCATGGCGCAATTAAAATTTGCGACAGTAGAAAATTATTTTTTGAATAATTTACTATAGAAAAGGTAATCCCTGGCGTAATTAAAATTTGCGACAGTTGAAAATTATTTTTTGAATAATTTACTATAGAAAGGCAATCCCTGGCGTAATTAAAATTTGCGACAGTAAGAAATTATTTTTTGAATAATTTACTATAGAAAAGGCAATCCCTGGCGCAATTAAAATTTGCGATAGTAAAAAATTATTTTTTGAATAATTTACTATAGAAAAGGCAATACCTGGCGTAATTAAAATTTGCGACAATATAAAATTATTTTTTGAATAATTTACTATAGAATAGGCAATCCCTGGGATATGTAAAATTTGCGACAGTAGAAAATTATTTTTTGCAAAATTTACTATAGAAAAGGCAATCCCTGGCGTAATTAAAATTTGCGACTGTAGAAAATTATTTTTTGAATAATTTACTATAGAAAAGGCAATCCCTGGCGGATTTGAAATTCGCGACAGTTGAAAATTATTTTTTGAATAATTTACTATAGAAAAGGCAATCCCTGGCGTAATTAAAATTTGCGACAGTAAAAAATTAATATTTTGAATAATTTACTATAGAAAAGGCAATCCCTGGCGCAATTAAAATTTGTGATAGTAAAAAATTATTTTTTGAATAATTTACTATAGAAAAGGCAATCCCTTGCGTAATTAAAATTTGCGACAGTATAAAATTATTTTTTGAATAATTTACTATAGAAAAGGCAATCCCTGGGATATTTAAAATTTGCGACAGTAGAAAATTATTTTTTTGCAAAATTTACTATAGAAAAGGCAATCCCTGGCGTAATTAAAATTTGCGACAGTAGAAAATTATTTTTTGAATAATTTACTATAGAAAAGGCAATCCATAGCGCAATTAAAATTTGCGACAGTAGAAAATTATTTTTTGAATAATTTACTATAGAAAAGGCAATCCCTGGCGTAATTAAAATTTGCGACAGTAGAAAATTATTTTTTGAACAATTTACTATAGAAAGGCAATCCCTGGCGTAATTAAAATTTGCGACAGTAAAAAATTATTTTTTGAATAATTTACTATAGGAAAGGCAATCCCTGGCGCAATTAAAATTTGCGACAGTAGAAAATTATTTTTTGAATAATTTACTATAGAAAAGGCAATCCCTGGCGTAATTAAAATTTGCGACAGTTGAAAATTATTTTTTGAATAATTTACTATAGAAAAGGCAATCCCTGGCGTAATTAAAATTTGAGACAGTTGAAAATTATTTTTTGAATAATTTACTATAGAAAAGGCAATCCCTGGCGTAATTAAAATTTGCGACAGTAGAAAATTATTTTTTGAATAATTTACTATAGAAAAGGCAATCCCTGGCGTAATTAAAATTTGCGACAGTAGAAAATTATTTTTTGAATAATTTACTATAGAAAAGGCAATCCCTGGGATATTTAAAATTTGCGACAGTAAAAAATTATTTTTTGAAAAATTTACTATAGAAAAGTCAATCCCTGGCGTAATTAAAATTTGCGACAGTAGAAAATTATTTTTTGAATAATTTACTATAGAAAAGGCAATCCCTGGCGTAATTAAAATTTGCGACAGTAGAAAATTATTTTTTGAATAATTTACTATAGAAAAGGCAATCCCTGGGATATTTAAAATTTAAGACAGTAAAAAATTATTTTTTGAAAAATTTACTATAGAAAAGGCAATCCCTGGCGTAATTAAAATTTGCGACAGTAGAAAATTATTTTTTGAATAATTTACTATAGAAAAGGCAATCCCTGGCGTAATTAAAATTTGCGACAGTAAAAAATTAATATTTTGAATAATTTACTATAGAAAAGGCAATCCCTGGCGGATTTGAAATTTGCGACAGTTGAAAATTATTTTTTGAATAATTTACTATAGAAAAGGCAATCCCTGGCGTAATTAAAATTTGCGACAGTAAAAAATTAATATTTTGAATAATTTACTATAGAAAAGGCAATCCCTGGCGCAATTAAAATTTGCGAGAGTAGAAAATTATTTTTTGTATAATTTACTATAGAAAAGGCAATCCCTGGCGTAATTAAAATTTGCGACAGTAGAAAATTATTTTTTGAATAATTTACTATAGAAAAGGCAATCCCTGGCGCACTTAAAATTTGCGACAGTTGAAAATTATTTTTTGAATAATTTGCTATAGAAAAGGCAATCCCTGGCGTATTTAAAATTTGCGACAGTAAGAAATTATTTTTTGAATAATTTACTATAGAAAAGGCAATCCCTGGCGCAATTAAAATTTGCGATAGTAAAAAATTATTTTTTGAATAATTTACTATAGAAAAGGCAATACCTGGCGTAATTAAAATTTGCGACAATATAAAATTATTTTTTGAATAATTTACTATAGAAAAGGCAATCCCTGGGATATGTAAAATTTGCGACAGTAGAAAATTATTTTTTGCAAAATTTACTATAGAAAAGGCAATCCCTGGCGTAATTAAAATTTGCGACAGTAGAAAATTATTTTTTGAATAATTTACTATAGGAAAGGCAATCCCTGGCGGATTTGAAATTCGCGACAGTTGAAAATTATTTTTTGAATAATTTACTATAGAAAAGGCAATCCCTGGCGTAATTAAAATTTGCGACAGTAAAAAATTAATATTTTGAATAATTTACTATAGAAAAGGCAATCCCTGGCGTAATTAAAATTTGCGACAGTAGAAAATTATTTTTTGAATAATTTACTATAGAAAAGGCAATCCATGGCGCAATTAAAATTTGCGACAGTAGAAAATTATTTTTTGAATAATTTACTATAGAAAAGGTAATCCCTGGCGTAATTAAAATTTGCGACAGTTGAAAATTATTTTTTGAATAATTTACTATAGAAAGGCAATCCCTGGCGTAATTAAAATTTGCGACAGTAAGAAATTATTTTTTGAATAATTTACTATAGAAAAGGCAATCCCTGGCGCAATTAAAATTTGCGATAGTAAAAAATTATTTTTTGAATAATTTACTATAGAAAAGGCAATACCTGGCGTAATTAAAATTTGCGACAATATAAAATTATTTTTTGAATAATTTACTATAGAATAGGCAATCCCTGGGATATGTAAAATTTGCGACAGTAGAAAATTATTTTTTGCAAAATTTACTATAGAAAAGGCAATCCCTGGCGTAATTAAAATTTGCGACTGTAGAAAATTATTTTTTGAATAATTTACTATAGAAAAGGCAATCCCTGGCGGATTTGAAATTCGCGACAGTTGAAAATTATTTTTTGAATAATTTACTATAGAAAAGGCAATCCCTGGCGTAATTAAAATTTGCGACAGTAAAAAATTAATATTTTGAATAATTTACTATAGAAAAGGCAATCCCTGGCGCAATTAAAATTTGTGATAGTAAAAAATTATTTTTTGAATAATTTACTATAGAAAAGGCAATCCCTGGCGTAATTAAAATTTGCGACAGTATAAAATTATTTTTTGAATAATTTACTATAGAAAAGGCAATCCCTGGGATATTTAAAATTTGCGACAGTAGAAAATTATTTTTTTGCAAAATTTACTATAGAAAAGGCAATCCCTGGCGTAATTAAAATTTGCGACAGTAGAAAATTATTTTTTGAATAATTTACTATAGAAAAGGCAATCCATAGCGCAATTAAAATTTGCGACAGTAGAAAATTATTTTTTGAATAATTTACTATAGAAAAGGCAATCCCTGGCGTAATTAAAATTTGCGACAGTAGAAAATTATTTTTTGAACAATTTACTATAGAAAGGCAATCCCTGGCGTAATTAAAATTTGCGACAGTAAAAAATTATTTTTTGAATAATTTACTATAGGAAAGGCAATCCCTGGCGCAATTAAAATTTGCGACAGTAGAAAATTATTTTTTGAATAATTTACTATAGAAAAGGCAATCCCTGGCGTAATTAAAATTTGCGACAGTTGAAAATTATTTTTTGAATAATTTACTATAGAAAAGGCAATCCCTGGCGTAATTAAAATTTGCGACAGTTGAAAATTATTTTTTGAATAATTTACTATAGAAAAGGCAATCCCTGGCGTAATTAAAATTTGCGACAGTAGAAAATTATTTTTTGAATAATTTACTATAGAAAAGGCAATCCCTGGCGTAATTAAAATTTGCGACAGTAGAAAATTATTTTTTGAATAATTTACTATAGAAAAGGCAATCCCTGGGATATTTAAAATTTGCGACAGTAAAAAATTATTTTTTGAAAAATTTACTATAGAAAAGTCAATCCCTGGCGTAATTAAAATTTGCGACAGTAGAAAATTATTTTTTGAATAATTTACTATAGAAAAGGCAATCCCTGGCGTAATTAAAATTTGCGACAGTAAAAAATTAATATTTTGAATAATTTACTATAGAAAAGGCAATCCCTGGCGGATTTGAAATTTGCGACAGTTGAAAATTATTTTTTGAATAATTTACTATAGAAAAGGCAATCCCTGGCGTAATTAAAATTTGCGACAGTAGAAAATTATTTTTTGAATAATTTACTATAGAAAAGGCAATCCCTGGCGCACTTAAAATTTGCGACAGTTGAAAATTATTTTTTGAATAATTTGCTATAGAAAAGGCAATCCCTGGCGTATTTAAAATTTGCGACAGTAAGAAATTATTTTTTGAATAATTTACTATAGAAAAGGCAATCCCTGGCGCAATTAAAATTTGCGATAGTAAAAAATTATTTTTTGAATAATTTACTATAGAAAAGGCAATACCTGGCGTAATTAAAATTTGCGACAATATAAAATTATTTTTTGAATAATTTACTATAGAAAAGGCAATCCCTGGGATATGTAAAATTTGCGACAGTAGAAAATTATTTTTTGCAAAATTTACTATAGAAAAGGCAATACCTGGCGTAATTAAAATTTGCGACAGTAAAAAATTATTTTTTGAATAATTTACTATAGGAAAGGCAATCCCTGGCGGATTTGAAATTCGCGACAGTTGAAAATTATTTTTTGAATAATTTACTATAGAAAAGGCAATCCCTGGCGTAATTAAAATTTGCGACAGTAAAAAATTAATATTTTGAATAATTTACTATAGAAAAGGCAATCCCTGGCGTAATTAAAATTTGCGACAGTAGAAAATTATTTTTTGAATAATTTACTATAGAAAAGGCAATCCATGGCGCAATTAAAATTTGCGACAGTAGAAAATTATTTTTTGAATAATTTACTATAGAAAAGGCAATCCCTGGCGTAATTAAAATTTGCGACAGTTGAAAATTATTTTTTGAATAATTTACTATAGAAAGGCAATCCCTGGCGTAATTAAAATTTGCGACAGTAAGAAATTATTTTTTGAATAATTTACTATAGAAAAGGCAATCCCTGGCGCAATTAAAATTTGCGATAGTAAAAAATTATTTTTTGAATAATTTACTATAGAAAAGGCAATACCTGGCGTAATTAAAATTTGCGACAATATAAAATTATTTTTTGAATAATTTACTATAGAATAGGCAATCCCTGGGATATGTAAAATTTGCGACAGTAGAAAATTATTTTTTGCAAAATTTACTATAGAAAAGCCAATCCCTGGCGTAATTAAAATTTGCGACTGTAGAAAATTATTTTTTGAATAATTTACTATAGAAAAGGCAATCCCTGGCGGATTTGAAATTCGCGACAGTTGAAAATTATTTTTTGAATAATTTACTATAGAAAAGGCAATCCCTGGCGTAATTAAAATTTGCGACAGTAAAAAATTAATATTTTGAATAATTTACTATAGAAAAGGCAATCCCTGGCGCAATTAAAATTTGTGATAGTAAAAAATTATTTTTTGAATAATTTACTATAGAAAAGGCAATCCCTGGCGTAATTAAAATTTGCGACAGTATAAAATTATTTTTTGAATAATTTACTATAGAAAAGGCAATCCCTGGGATATTTAAAATTTGCGACAGTAGAAAATTATTTTTTTGCAAAATTTACTATAGAAAAGGCAATCCCTGGCGTAATTAAAATTTGCGACAGTAGAAAATTATTTTTTGAATAATTTACTATAGAAAAGGCAATCCATAGCGCAATTAAAATTTGCGACAGTAGAAAATTATTTTTTGAATAATTTACTATAGAAAAGGCAATCCCTGGCGTAATTAAAATTTGCGACAGTAGAAAATTATTTTTTGAATAATTTACTATAGAAAGGCAATCCCTGGCGTAATTAAAATTTGCGACAGTAAAAAATTATTTTTTGAATAATTTACTATAGGAAAGGCAATCCCTGGCGCAATTAAAATTTGCGACAGTAGAAAATTATTTTTTGAATTATTTACTATAGAAAAGGCAATCCCTGGCGTAATTAAAATTTGCGACAGTAGAAAATTATTTTTTGAATAATTTACTATAGAAAAGGCAATCCCTGGCGTAATTAAAATTTGCGACAGAGGAAAATTATTTTTTGAATAATTTACTATAGAAAAGGCAATCCCTGGCGTATTTAAAATTTGCGACAGAAAAAAAATTATTTTTTGAATAATTTACTATAGAAAAGGCAATCCCTGGGATATTTAAAATTTGCGACAGTAAAAAATTATTTTTTTGCAAAATTTACTATAGAAAAGGCAAACCCTGGCGTAATTAAAATTTGCGACAGTTGAAAATTATTTTTTGAATAATTTACTATAGAAAAGGCAATCCCTGGCGGATTTAAAATTTGCGACAGTAAAAAATTATTTTTTGAATAATTTACTATAGAAAAGGCAATCCCTGGCTTAATTAAAATTTGCGACAGTATAAAATTATTTTTTGAATAATTTACTATAGAAAAGGCAATCCCTGGGATATTTAAAATTTGCGACAGTAGAAAATTATTTTTTTGCAAAATTTACTATAGAAAAGGCAATCCCTAGCCTAATTAAAATTTGCGACAGTAGAAAATTATTTTTTGAATAATTTACTATAGCAAAGGCAATCCCTGGCGTAATTAAAATTTGCGACAGTAGAAAATTATTTTTTGAATAATTTACTATAGAAAAGGCAATCCCTGGCGTAATTAAAATTTGCGATAGTAAAAAATTATTTTTTGAATAATTTACTATAGAAAAGGCAATCCCTGGCGTAATTAAAATTTGCGACAGTATAAAATTATTTTTTGAATAATTTACTATAGAAAAGGCAATCCCTGGGATATTTAAAATTTGCGACAGTAGAAATTTATTTTTTTGCAATATTTACTATAGAAAAGGCAATCCCTGGCGTAATTAAAATTTGCGACAGTAGAAAATTATTTTTTGAATAATTTACTATAGAAAAGGCAATCCCTGGCGTATTTAAAATTTGCGACAGTAAAAAATTATTTTTTGAATAATTTACTATAGAAAAGGCAATCCCTGGGATATTTAAAATTTGCGACAGTAAAAAATTATTTTTTTGCAAAATTTACTATAGAAAAGGCAATCCCTAGCGTAATTAAAATTTGCGACAGTTGAAAATTATTTTTTGAATAATTTACTATAGAAAAGGCAATCCCTGGCGGATTTAAAATTTGCGACAGTAAAAAATTATTTTTTGAATAATTTACTATAGAAAAGGCAATCCCTGGCGTAATTAAAATTTGCGACAGTAGAAAATTATTTTTTGAATAATTTACTATAGAAAGGGCAATCCCTGGCGTAATTAAAATTTGCGACAGTAGAAAATTATTTTTTGAATAATTTACTATAGAAAAGGCAATCCCTGGCTGATTTGAAATTTGCGATAGTAAAAAATTATTTTTTGAATAATTTACTATAGAAAAGGCAATCCCTGGCGTATTTAAATTTTGCGACATTATAAAATTATTTTTTGAATAATTTACTATAGAAAAGGCAATCCCTGGCGTAATTAAAATTTGCGACAGTAGAAAATTATTTTTTGAATAATTTACTATAGAAAAGGCAATCCCTGGCGGATTTGAAATTTGCGACAGTAAAAAATTATTTTTTGAATAATTTACTATAGAAAAGGCAATCCCTGGCGTAATTAAAATTTGCGACAGTTGAAAATTATTTTTTGAATAATTTACTATACAAAAGGCAATCCCTGGCGTAATTAAAATTTGCGACAGTATAAAATTATTTTTTGAATAATTTACTATAGAAAAGGCAATCCCTGGCCTAATTAAAATTTGCGACAGTAGAAAATTATTTTTTGAATAATTTACTATAGACATGGCAATCCCTGGGATATTTAAAATTTGCGACAGTAAAAAATTATTTTTTGAATAATTTACTATAGAAAAGGCAATCCCTGGCGTAATTAAAATTTGCGACAGTAGAAAATTATTTTTTGAATAATTTACTATAGAAAAGGCAATCCCTGGCTAATTAAAATTTGCGAGAGTAGAAAATTATTTTTTGAATAATTTACTATAGAAAAGGCAATCCCTGGAGGATTTGAAATTTGCGATAGAAAAAATTATTTTTTGAATAATTTACTATAGAAAAGGCAATCCCTGGCGTATTTAAAATTTGCGACAGTATAAAATTATTTTTTGAATAATTTACTATAGAAAAGGCAATCCCTGGCGTAATTAAAATTTGCGACAGTAGAAAATTATTTTTTGAATAATTTACTATAGAAAAGGCAATCCCTGGCGGATTTGAAATTTGCGACAGTAAAAATTATTTTTTGAATAATTTACTATAGAAAAGGCAATCCCTGGCATAATTAAAATTTGCGACAGTTGAAAATTATTTTTTGAATAATTTACTATAGAAAAGGCACTCCCTGGCGTAATTAAAATTTGCGACAGTATAAAATTATTTTTTGAATAATTTGCTATAGAAAAGGCAATCCCTGGCGTATTTAAAATTTGCGACAGTAAAAAATTATTTCTTGAATAATTTACTGTAGAAAAGGCAATCCCTGGGATATTTAAAATTTGCGACAGTAGAAAATTATTTTTTGAATAATTTACTATAGAAAAGGCAATCCCTGGCGTAATTAAAATTTGAGACAGAGGAAAATTATTTTTTGAATAATTTACTATACAAAAGGCAATCCCTGGCGTAATTAAAATTTGCGACAGTATAAAATTATTTTTTGAATAATTTACTATAGAAAAGGCAATCCCTGGCCTAATTAAAATTTGCGACAGTAGAAAATTATTTTTTGAATAATTTACTATAGAAAAGGCAATCCCTGGCGGATTTGAAATTTGCGACAGTAAAAAATTATTTTTTGAATAATTTACTATAGAAAAGGCAATCCCTGGCGTAATTAAAATTTGCGACAGTTGAAAATTATTTTTTGAATAATTTACTATACAAAAGGCAATCCCTGGCGTAATTAAAATTTGCGACAGTATAAAATTATTTTTTGAATAATTTACTATAGAAAAGGCAATCCCTGGCCTAATTAAAATTTGCGACAGTAGAAAACTATTTTTTGAATAATTTACTATAGACATGGCAATCCCTGGGATATTTAAAATTTGCGACAGTAAAAAATTATTTTTTGAATAATTTACTATAGAAAAGGCAATCCCTGGCGTAATTAAAATTTGCGACAGTAGAAAATTATTTTTTGAATAATTTACTATAGAAAAGGCAATCCCTGGCTAATTAAAATTTGCGAGAGTAGAAAATTATTTTTTGAATAATTTACTATAGAAAAGGCAATCCCTGGAGGATTTGAAATTTGCGATAGAAAAAATTATTTTTTGAATAATTTACTATAGAAAAGGCAATCCCTGGCGTATTTAAAATTTGCGACAGTATAAAACTATTTTTTGAATAATTTACTATAGAAAAGGCAATCCCTGGCGTAATTAAAATTTGCGACAGTAGAAAATTATTTTTTGAATAATTTACTATAGAAAAGGCAATCCCTGGCGGATTTGAAATTTGCGACAGTAAAAATTATTTTTTGAATAATTTACTATAGAAAAGGCAATCCCTGGCATAATTAAAATTTGCGACAGTTGAAAATTATTTTTTGAATAATTTACTATAGAAAAGGCACTCCCTGGCGTAATTAAAATTTGCGACAGTATAAAATTATTTTTTGAATAATTTGCTATAGAAAAGGCAATCCCTGGCGTATTTAAAATTTGCGACAGTAAAAAATTATTTCTTGAATAATTTACTGTAGAAAAGGCAATCCCTGGGATATTTAAAATTTGCGACAGTAGAAAATTATTTTTTGAATAATTTACTATAGAAAAGGCAATCCCTGGCGTAATTAAAATTTGAGACAGAGGAAAATTATTTTTTGAATAATTTACTATAGAAAAGGCAATCCCTGGCGTATTTAAAATTTGCGACAGAAAAAAAATTATTTTTTGAATAATTTACTATAGAAAAGGCAATCCCTGGCGTAATTAAAATTTGCGACAGTAGAAAATTATTTTTTGAATAATTTACTATAGAAAAGGCAATCCCTGGCGTAATTAAAATTTGCGATAGTAAAAAATTATTTTTTGAATAATTTACTATAGAAAAGGCAATCCCTGGCGTAATTAAAATTTGCGACAGTATAAAATTATTTTTTGAATAATTTACTATAGAAAAGGCAATCCCTGGGATATTTAAAATTTGCGACAGTAGAAATTTATTTTTTTGCAAAATTTACTATAGAAAAGGCAATCCCTGGCGTAATTAAAATTTGCGACAGTAGAAAATTATTTTTTGAATAATTTACTATAGAAAAGGCAATCCCTGGCGTATTTAAAATTTGCGACAGTAAAAAATTATTTTTTGAATAATTTACTATAGAAAAGGCAATCCCTGGGATATTTAAAATGTGCGACAGTAAAAAATTATTTTTTTGCAAAATTTACTATAGAAAAGGCAATCCCTGGCGTAATTAAAATTTGCGACAGTTGAAAATTATTTTTTGAATAATTTACTATAGAAAAGGCAATCCCTGGCGGATTTAAAATTTGCGACAGTAAAAAATTATTTTTTGAATAATTTACTATAGAAAAGGCAATCCCTGGCGTAATTAAAATTTTCGACAGTATAAAATTATTTTTTGAATAATTTGCTATAGAACAGGCAATCCCTGGCGTATTTAAAATTTGCGACAGTATAAAATTATTTTTTGAATAATTTACTATAGAAAAGGCAATCCCTGGGATATTTAAAATTTGCGACAGTAGAAAATAATTTTTTTGCAAAATTTACTATAGAAAAGGCAATCCCTGGGATATTTAAAATTTGCGACAGTAGAAATTATTTTTTTGCAAAATTTACTATAGAAAAGGCAATCCCTGGCCTAATTAAAATTTGCGACAGTAGAAAATTATTTTTTGAATAATTTACTATAGAAAAGGCAATCCCTGGCGTAATTAAAATTTGCGACAGTAGAAAATTATTTTTTGAATAATTTACTATAGAAAAGGCAATCCCTGGCGTAATTAAAATTTGCGATAGTAAAAAATTATTTTTTGAATAATTTACTATAGAAAAGGCAATCCCTGGCGTAATTAAAATTTGCGACAGTATAAAATTATTTTTTGAATAATTTACTATAGAAAAGGCAATCCCTGGGATATTTAAAATTTGCGACAGTAGAAATTTATTTTTTTGCACAATTTACTATAGAAAAGGCAATCCCTGGCGTAATTAAAATTTGCGACAGTAGAAAATTATTTTTTGAATAATTTACTATAGAAAAGGCAATCCCTGGCGTATTTAAAATTTGCGACAGTAAAAAATTATTTTTTGAATAATTTACTATAGAAAAGGCAATCCCTGGGATATTTAAAATTTGCGACAGTAAAAAATTATTTTTTTGCAAAATTTACTATAGAAAAGGCAATCCCTGGCGTAATTAAAATTTGCGACAGTTGAAAATTATTTTTGAATAATTTACTATAGAAAAGGCAATCCCTGGGATATTTAAAATTTGCGACAGTAGAAAATTATTTTTTTGCAAAATTTACTATAGAAAAGGCAATCCCTGGCGTAATTAAAATTTGCGACAGTAGAAAATTATTTTTTGAATAATTTACTATAGAAAAGGCAATCCCTGGAGGATTTGAAATTTGCGATAGAAAAAATTATTTTTTGAATAATTTACTGTAGAAAAGGCAATCCCTGGGATATTTAAAATTTGCGACAGTAAAAAATTATTTTTTGAATAATTTACTATAGAAAAGGCAATCCCTGGTGTAATTAAAATTTGCGACAGTAGAAATTATTTTTTTGCAAAATTTACTATAGAAAAGGCAATCCCTGGCGCACTTAAAATTTGCGACAGTAAAAAATTATTTTTTGAATAATTTACTATAGAAAAGGCAATCCCTGGGATATTTAAAATTTGCGAGATTTGAAAATAATTTTTTGAATAATTTACTATAGAAATGGCAATCCCTGGCGTAATTAAAATTTGCGACAGTTGAAAATTATTTTTTGAATAATTTACTATAGAAAAGGCAATCCCTGGCGTAATTAAAATTTGCGACAGTAGAAAATTATTTTTTGAATAATTTACTATAAAAAAGGCAATCCCTGGGATATTTAAAATTTGCGACAGTAAAAAATTATTTTTTGAATAATTTACTATAGAAAAGGCAATCCCTGGCGTAATTAAAATTTGCGACAGTAAAAAATTAATATTTTGAATAATTTACTATAGAAAAGGCAATCCTTGGCGGATTTGAAATTTGCGACAGTTGAAAATTATTTTCTGAATAATTTACTATAGAAAAGGCAATCCCTGGCGTAATTAAAATTTGCGACAGTAAAAATTAATATTTTGAATAATTTACTATAGAAAAGGCAATCCCTGGCGCAATTAAAATTTGCGACAGTAGAAAATTATTTTTTGAATAATTTACTATAGAAAAGGCAATCCCTGGCGTAATTAAAATTTGCGACAGTAGAAAATTATTTTTTGAATATTTACTATAGAAAAGGCAATCCCTGGCGTAATTAAAATTTGCGACAGTAGAAAATTTGTGACAGTAAAAAATTATTTTTTGAATAATTTACTATAGAAAAGGCAATCCCTGGCGTATTTAAAATTTGCGACAGTATAAAATTATTTTTTGAATAATTTACTATAGAAAAGGCAATCCCTGGCGGATTTGAAATTTGCGATAGTAAAAAATTATTTTTTGAATAATTTACTAGAGAAAAGGCAATCCCTGGCGTATTTAAAATTTGCGACAGTATAAAATTATTTTTTGAATAATTTACTATAGAAAAGGCAATCCCTGGCGTAATTAAAATTTGCGACAGTAGAAAATTATTTTTTGAATAATTTACTATAGAAAAGGCAATCCCTGGCGGATTTGAAATCTGCGACAGTAAAAAATTATTTTTTGAATAATTTACTATAGAAAAGGCAATCCCTGGCGTAATTAAAATTTGCGACAGTAGAAAATTATTTTTTGAATAATTTACTATAGAAAAGGCAATCCCTGGCGTAATTAAAATTTGCGACAGTATAAAATTATTTTTTGAATAATTTACTATAGAAAAGGCAATCCCTGGCGCAATTAAAATTTGCGACGCTAGAAAATTATTTTTTGAATAATTTACTATAGAAAAGGCAATCCTGGCGTAGTTAAAATTTGCGAGAGTAGAAAATTATTTTTTGAATAATTTACTATAGAAAAGGCAATCCCTGGCGTAATTAAAATTTGCGACAGTAGAAAATTATTTTTTGAATAATTTACTATAGAAAAGGCAATCCCTGGAGGATTTGAAATTTGCGATAGTAAAAAATTATTTTTTGAATAATTTACTATAGAAAAGGCAATCCCTGGCGTATTTAAAATTTGCGACAGTATAAAATTATTTTTTGAATAATTTACTATAGAAAAGGCAATCCCTGGCGTAATTAAAATTTGCGACAGTAGAAAATTATTTTTTGAATAATTTACTATAGAAAAGGCAATCCCTGGCGGATTTGAAATTTGCGACAGTAAAAAATTATTTTTTGAATAATTTACTATAGAAAAGGCAATCCCTGGCGTAATTAAAATTTGCGACAGTTGAAAATTATTTTTTGAATAATTTACTATAGAAAAGGCAATCCCTGGCGTAATTAAAATTTGCGAGAGTATAAAATTATTTTTTGAATAATTTACTATAGAAAAGGCAATCCCTGGCGTAATTAAAATTTGCGACAGTAGAAAATTATTTTTTGAATAATTTATTATAGAAAAGGCAATCACTGGGATATTTAAAATTTGCGAGAGTAAAAAATTATTTTTTGAAAAATTTACTATAGAAAAGGCAATCCCTGGCGTAATTAAAATTTGCGACAGTAGAAAATTATTTTTTGAATAATTTACTATAGAAAAGGCAATCCCTGGCGGATTTGAAAGTTGCGATAGTAAAAAATTATTTTTGAATAATTTACTATAGAAAAGGCAATCCCTGGCGTATTTAAAATTTGCGACAGTATAAAATTATTTTTTGAATAATTTACTATAGAAAAGGCAATCCCTGGCGTAATTAAAATTTTCGACAGTAGAAAATTATTTTTTGAATAATTTACTATAGAAAAGGCAATCCCTGGCGGATTTGAAATTTGCGACAGTAAAAAATTATTTTTTGAATAATTTACTATAGAAAAGGCAATCCCTGGGGTAATTAAAATTTGCGACAGTTGAAAATTATTTTTTGAATAATTTACTATAGAAAAGGCAATCCCTGGCGTAATTAAAATTTGCGACAGTATAAAATTATTTTTTGAATAATTTACTATAGAAAAGGCAATCCCTGGCGTAATTAAAATTTGCGACAGTCGAAAATTATTTTTGAATGATTTACTATAGAAAAGGCAATCACTGGGATATTTAAAATTTGCGACAGTAAAAAATTATTTTTTGAAAAATTTACTATAGGAAAGGCAATCCCTGGCGTAATTAAAATTTGCGACAGTAGAAAATTATTTTTTGAATAATTTACTACAGAAAAGGCAATCCCTGGCGTAATTAAAATTTGCGACAGTAGAAAATTATTTTTTGAATAATTTACTATAGAAAAGGCAATCCCTGGAGGATTTGAAATTTGCGATAGTAAAAAATTATTTTTGAATAATTTACTATAGAAAAGGCAATCCCTGGCGTATTTAAAATTTGCGACAGTATAAAATTATTTTTTGAATAATTTACTATAGAAAAGGCAATCCCTGGCGTAATTAAAATTTGCGACAGTAGAAAATTATTTTTTGAATAATTTACTATAGAAAAGGCAATCCCTGGCGGATTTGAAATTTGCGACAGTAAAAAATTATTTTTTGAATAATTTACTAAAGAAAAGGCAATCCCTGGCGTAATTAAAATTTGCGACTTTTGAAAATTATTTTTTGAATAATTTACTATAGAAAAGGCAATCCCTGGCGTAATTAAAATTTGCGACAGTATAAAATTATTTTTTGAATAATTTACTATAGAAAAGGCAATCCCTGGCGTATTTAAAATTTGCGACAGTAAAAAATTATTTCTTGAATAATTTACTGTAGAAAAGGCAATCCCTGGGATATTTAAAATTTGTGACAGTAAAAAATTATTTTTTGAATAATTTACTATAGAAAAGGCAATCCCTGGCGTAATTAAAATTTGCGACAGTAGAAAATTATTTTTTTGCAAAATTTACTATAGAAAAGGCAATCCCTGCGCACTTAAAATTTGCGACAGTAAAAAATTATTTTTTGAATAATATACTATAGAAAAGGCAATCCTTGGGATATTTACAATTTGCGACAGTTGAAAATTATTTTTTGAATAATTTACTATAGAAAAGGCAATCCCTGGCGTAATTAAAATTTGCGACAGTTGAAAATTTGTTTTTGAATAATTTACTATAGAAAAGGCAATCCCTGGCCTAATTAAAATTTGCGACAGTAGAAAATTATTTTTTGAATAATTTACTATAAAAAAGGCAATCCCTGGCGTAATTAAAATTTGCGACAGTAGAAAATTATTTTTTGAATAATTTACTATAGAAAAGGCAATCCCTGGGATATTTAAAATTTTCGACAGTAAAAAATTACTTTTTGAAAAATTTACTATAGAAAAGGCAATCCCTGGCGTAATTAAAATTTGCGACAGTAGAAAATTATTTTTCGAATAATTTACTATAGAAAAGGCAATCCCTGGCGTAATTAAAATTTGCGACAGTAGAAAATTATTTTTTGAATAATTTACTATAGAAAAGGCAATCCCTGGCGGATTTAAAATTTGCGACAGTAAAAAATTATTTTTTGAAAAATTTACTATAGGAAAGGCAATCCCTGGCGTAATTAAAATTTGCGACAGTAGAAAATTATTTTTTGAATAATTTACTATAGAAAAGGCAATCCCTGGCGTAATTAAAATTTGCGACAGTAGAAAATTATTTTTTGAATAATTTACTATATAAAAGGCAATCCCTGGCCTAATTAAAATTTGCGACAGTAGAAAATTATTTTTTGAATAATTTACTATAGAAAAGGCAATCCCTGGGATATTTAATATTTGCGACAGTAAAAAATTATTTTTTGAATAATTTACTATAGAAAAGGCAATCCCTGGCGTAATTAAAATTTGCGACAGTTGAAAATTATTTTTTGAATAATTTACTAAAGAAAAGGCAATCCCTGGCGTAATTAAAATTTGCGACTGTTGAAAATTATTTTTGAATAATTTACTATAGAAAAGGCAATCCCTGGGATATTTAAAATTTGCGACAGTAAAAAATTATTTTTGAATAATTTACTATAGAAAAGGCAATCCCTGGCCTAATTAAAATTTGCGACAGTAGAAAATTATTTTTTGAATAATTTACTATAGAAAAGGCAATCCCTGGCGTAATTAAAATTTGCGACAGTAGAAAATTATTTTTTGAATAATTTACTATAGAAAAGGCAATCCCTGGCCTAATTAAAATTTGCGACAGTATAAAATTATTTTTTGAATAATTTACTATAGAAAAGGCAATCCCTGGCGTATTTAAAATTTGCGACAGTAAAAAATTATTTCTTGAATAATTTACTGTAGAAAAGGCAATCCCTGGGATATTTAAAATTTGTGACAGTAAAAAATTATTTTTTGAATAATTTACTATAGAAAAGGCAATCCCTGGCGTAATTAAAATTTGCGACAGTAGAAAATTATTTTTTGAATAATTTACTATAGAAAAGGCAATACCTGGCGGATTTGAAATTTGCGACAGTAAAAAATTATTTTTTGAATAATTTACTAAAGAAAAGGCAATCCCTGGCGTAATTAAAATTTGCGACTGTTGAAAATTATTTTTTGAATAATTTACTATAGAAAAGGCAATCCCTGGCGTAATTAAAATTTGCGACAGTAGAAAATTATTTTTTGAATAATTTACTATAGAAAAGGCAATCCCTGGCGGATTTGAAATTTGCGACAGTAAAAAATTATTTTTTGAATAATTTACTATAGAAAAGGCAATCCCTGGCGTAATTAAAATTTGCGACAGTTGAAAATTATTTTTTGAATAATTTACTATACAAAAGGCAATCCCTGGCGTAATTAAAATTTGCGACAGTATAAAATTATTTTTTGAATAATTTACTACAGAAAAGGCAATCCCTGGCCTAATTAAAATTTGCGACAGTAGAAAATTATTTTTTGAATAATTTACTATAGAAAAGGCAATCCCTGGGATATTTAAAATTTGCGACTGTTGAAAATTATTTTTTGAATAATTTACTATAGAAAAGGCAATCCCTGGCGTAATTAAAATTTGCGACAGTAGAAAATTATTTTTTGAATAATTTACTATAGAAAAGGCAATCCCTGGCGGATTTGAAATTTGCGACAGTAAAAAATTATTTTTTGAATAATTTACTATAGAAAAGGCAATCCCTGGCGTAATTAAAATTTGCGACAGTTGAAAATTATTTTTTGAATAATTTACTATAGAAAAGGCACTCCCTGGCGTAATTAAAATTTGCGACAGTATAAAATTATTTTTTGAATAATTTACTATAGAAAAGGCAATCCCTGGGATATTTAAAATTTGCGACAGTAAAAAATTACTTTTTGAAAAATTTACTATAGAAAAGGCAATCCCTGGCGTAATTAAAATTTGCGACAGTAGAAAATTATTTTTCGAATAATTTACTATAGAAAAGGCAATCCCTGGCGTAATTAAAATTTGCGACAGTAGAAAATTATTTTTTGAATAATTTACTATAGAAAAGGCAATCCCTGGCGGATTTAAAATTTGCGAATGTAAAAAATTATTTTTTGAAAAATTTACTATAGGAAAGGCAATCCCTGGCGTAATTAAAATTTGCGACAGTAGAAAATTATTTTTTTAATAATTTACTATAGAAAAGGCAATCCCTGGCGTAATTAAAATTTGCGACAGTAGAAAATTATTTTTTGAATAATTTACTATAGAAAAGGCAATCCCTGGCCTAATTAAAATTTGCGACAGTAGAAAATTATTTTTTGAATAATTTACTATAGAAAAGGCAATCCCTGGGATATTTAAAATTTGCGACAGTAAAAAATTATTTTTTGAATAATTTACTATAGAAAAGGCAATCCCTGGCGTAATTAAAATTTGCGACAGTTGAAAATTATTTTTTGAATAATTTACTAAAGAAAAGGCAATCCCTGGCGTAATTAAAATTTGCGACTGTTGAAAATTATTTTTTGAATAATTTACTATAGAAAAGGCAATCCCTGGGATATTTAAAATTTGCGACAGTAAAAAATTATTTTTTGAATAATTTACTATAGAAAAGGCAATCCCTGGCCTAATTAAAATTTGCGACAGTAGAAAATTATTTTTTGAATAATTTACTATAGAAAAGGCAATCCCTGGCGTAGTTAAAATTTGCGACAGTAGAAAATTATTTTTTGAATAATTTACTATAGAAAAGGCAATCCCTGGCCTAATTAAAATTTGCGACAGTATAAAATTATTTTTTGAATAATTTACTATAGAAAAGGCAATCCCTGGCGTATTTAAAATTTGCGACAGTAAAAAATTATTTCTTGAATAATTTACTGTAGAAAAGGCAATCCCTGGGATATTTAAAATTTGTGACAGTAAAAAATTATTTTTTGAATAATTTACTATAGAAAAGGCAATCCCTGGCGTAATTAAAATTTGCGACAGTAGAAAATTATTTTTTGAATAATTTACTATAGAAAAGGCAATCCCTGGCGGATTTGAAATTTGCGACAGTAAAAAATTATTTTTTGAATAATTTACTAAAGAAAAGGCAATCCCTGGCGTAATTAAAATTTGCGACTGTTGAAAATTATTTTTGAATAATTTACTATAGAAAAGGCAATCCTGGCGTAATTAAAATTTGCGACAGTAGAAAATTATTTTTTGAATAATTTACTATAGAAAAGGCAATCCCTGGCGGATTTGAAATTTGCGACAGTAAAAAATTTTTTTTTGAATAATTTACTATAGAAAAGGCAATCCTTGGCGTAATTAAAATTTGCGACAGTTGAAAATTATTTTTTGAATAATTTACTATACAAAAGGCACTCCCTGGCGTAATTAAAATTTGCGACAGTATAAAATTATTTTTTGAATAATTTACTATAGAAAAGGCAATGCCTGGCGTATTTAAAATTTGCGACAGTAAAAAATTATTTCTTGAATAATTTACTGTAGAAAAGGCAATCCCTGGGATATTTAAAATTTGCGACAGTAAAAAAATATTTTTTGAATAATTTACTATAGAAAAGGCAATCCCTGGTGTAATTAAAATTTGCGACAGTAGAAAATTATTTTTTTGCAAAATTTACTATAGAAAAGGCAATCCCTGGCGCACTTAAAATTTGCGACAGTAAAAAATTATTTTTTGAATAATTTACTATAGAAAAGGCAATCCCTGGGATATTTAAAATTTGCGACAGTTGAAAGTTATTTTTTGAATAATTTACTATAGAAAAGGCAATCCCTGGCGTAATTAAAATTTGCGACAGTAGAAAATTAATTTTTGAATAATTTACTATAAAAAAGGCAATCCCTGGGATATTTAAAATTTGCGACAGTAAAAAATTATTTTTTGAATAATTTACTATAGAAAAGGCAATCCCTGGCGTAATTAAAATTTGCGACAGTAAAAAATTAATATTTTGAATAATTTACTATAGAAAAGGCAATCCTTGGCGGATTTGAAATTTGCGACAGTTGAAAATTATTTTCTGAATAATTTACTATAGAAAAGGCAATCCCTGGCGTAATTTAAATTTGCGACAGTAAAAAATTAATATTTTGAATAATTTACTATAGAAAAGGCAATCCCTGGCGCAATTAAAATTTGCGACAGTAGAAAAATTATTTTTTGAATAATTTACTATAGAAAAGGCAATCCCTGGCGTAATTAAAATTTGCGACAGTAGAAAATTATTTTTTGAATATTTACTATAGAAAAGGCAATCCCTGGCGTAATTAAAATTTGCGACAGTAGAAAATTTGCGACAGTAGGAAATTATTTTTTGAATATTTACTATAGAAAATGCAATCCCTGGCGTAATTAAAATTTGCGACAGTAGAAAATTATTTTTTGAATAATTTACTATAGAAAAGGCAATCCCTGGGATATTTAAAATTTGCGACAGTAAAAAATTATTTTCTGAAAAATTTACTATAGAAAAGGCAATCCCTGGCGTAATTAAAATTTGCGACAGTAGAAAATTATTTTTTGAATAATTTACTATAGAAAAGGCAATCCCTGGCGTAATTAAAATTTGCGACAGTAAAAATTAATATTTTGCATAATTTACTATAGAAAAGGCAATCCCTGGCGGATTTGAAATTTGCGATAGTAAAAAATTATTTTTTGAATAATTTACTATAGAAAAGGCAATCCCTGGCGTATTTAAAATTTGCGACAGTATAAAATTATTTTTTGAATAATTTACTATAGAAAAGGCAATCCCTGGCGGATTTGAAATTTGCGATAGTAAAAAATTATTTTTTGAATAATTTACTATAGAAAAGGCAATCCCTGGCGTATTTAAAATTTGCGACAGTATAAAATTATTTTTTGAATAATTTACTATAGAAAAGGCAATCCCTGGCGTAATTAAAATTTGCGACAGTAGAAAATTATTTTTTGAATAATTTACTATAGAAAAGGCAATCCCTGGCGGATTTGAAATTTGCGACAGTAAAAAATTATTTTTTGAATAATTTACTATAGAAAAGGCAATCCCTGGCGTAATTAAAATTTGCGACAGTAGAAAATTATTTTTGAATAATTTACTATAGAAAAGGCAATCCCTGGCGTAATTAAAATTTGCGACAGTAGAAAATTATTTTTTGAATAATTTATTATAGAAAAGGCAATCCCTGGCGGATTTGAAATTTTCGATAGTAAAAAATTATTTTTTGAATAATTTACTATAGAAGAGGCAATCCCTGGCGTAATTAAAATTTGCGACAGTAGAAAATTATTTTTTGAATAATTTACTATAGAAAAGGCAATCCCTGGCGCAATTAAAATTTGCGACAGTAAAAAATTAATATTTTGAATAATTTACTATAGAAAAGGCAATCCCTGGCGAATTTGAAATTTGCGACAGTTGAAAATTATTTTTTGAATAATTTACTATAGAAAACGCAATCCCTGGCGTAATTAAAATTTGCGGCAGTAAAAAATTAATATTTTGAATAATTTACTATAGAAAAGGCAATCCCTGGCGCAATTAAAATTTGCGACGGTAGAAAATTATTTTTTGAATAATTTACTATAGAAAAGGCAATCCTGGCGTAATTAAAATTTACGACAGTAGAAAATTATTTTTTGAATAATTTACTATAGAAAAGGCAATCCCTGGCGTAATTAAAATTTGCGACAGTATAAAATTATTTTTTGAATAATTTACTATAGAAAAGGCAATCCCTGGCGCAATTAAAATTTGCGACAGTAAATAATTATTTTTTGAATAATTTACTATAGAAAAGGCAATCCCTGGCGCAATTAAAATTTGCGACGGTAGAAAATTATTTTTTGAATAATTTACTATAGAAAAGGCAATCCCTGGCGTAATTAAAATTTGCGAGAGTAGAAAATTATTTTTTGAATAATTTACTATAGAAAAGGCAATCCCTGGCGCAATTAAAATTTGCGACGGTAGAAAATTATTTTTTGAATAATTTACTATAGAAAAGGCAATCCCTGGCGTAATTAAAATTTACGACAGTAGAAAATTATTGTTTGAATAATTTACTATAGAAAAGGCAATCCCTGGCGTAATTAAAATGTGCGACAGTAGAAAATTATTTTTTGAATAATTTACTATAGAAAAGGCAATCCCTGGAGGATTTGAAATTTGCGATAGTAAAAAATTATTTTTTGAATAATTTACTATAGAAAAGGCAATCCCTGGCGTGTTTAAAATTTGCGACAGTTGAAAATTATTTTTTGAATAATTTACTATAGAAAAGGCAATCCCTGTCGTAATTAAAATTTGCGAAAGTATAAAATTATTTTTTGAATAATTTACTATAGAAAAGGCAATCCCTGGCGTAATTAAAATTTGCGACAGTAGAAAATTATTTTTTGAATAATTTACTATAGAAAAGGCAATCACTGGGATATTTAAAATTTGCGAGAGTAAAAAATTATTTTTTGAAAAATTTACTATAGAAAAGGCAATCCCTGGCGTAATTAAAATTTGCGACAGTAGAAAATTATTTTTTGAATAAATTACTATAGAAAAGGCAATCCCTGGCGGATTTGAAATTTGCGATAGTAAAAAACTATTTTTTGAATAATTTACTATAGAAAAGGCAATCCCTGGCGTATTTAAAATTTGCGACAGTATAAAATTATTTTTTTGAATAATTTACTATAGAAAAGGCAATCCCTGGCGTAATTAAAATTTTCGACAGTAGAAAATTATTTTTTGAATAATTTACTATAGAAAAGGCAATCCCTGGCGGATTTGAAATTTGCGACAGTAAAAAATT